>JAVQJD010102329.1:0-12691 GCA_036023655.1 Nannoperca australis | reverse complement strand
ACATGAGGGGCAGAGCTTTACTGCATGTGTGTGTGTTGCATATGTATTTCTTGCACTTGACACATGTATACTGTGTCTTCCTGTCCATCTTGGGAACACACAAAATCTAGAAAGGTTCCGGCAAGACAGAAGGTAAAACACACACACAAAAAAACACACAACACACACACAACACACACACACACACACACACACACACTAACAGCAGGCCTAGGTAGGTACTCAGCACCTACCATTTCCACACTTTTATCACCCTTGGGTCCAGTGGACCCGAACACCACATATGTAAAATAAATGTGTAGGGGGGGTGTACAGAGTGCAGTCATTGAAAATGTGTTCTTTTACATTTTACGTTCTTTCACAGAAAATGAGCCAAGGCCAATGAGTCTGAGGTTGCAAAAATAATTAATTGCATATTTTTTCTTTTAATAAACATTGAAAACGGGTCCCACAGACCTGAACACCACACAAGGGTAAAGGATGCTAATTGTGGGTCCTGTGTGTGTTTGAATATTTAATGTTTCTAATGGTATGCAGTTCCATGTAATGCATGTGCACAGTGTATATTTATCCTCACGGGCATGCAAGTCTGGGGCGCAGTTAAATATCTGATGTGTTTTTGCAAGATCATCCGTGTATTTGGTCTCTTTCTTCATATACATAGCTTTTAGAGACTTTGAATTAGATGTGCTTTGTAGATAATCTTGGCAAAGAGTGACTCAGAAAAGGATTTGGGGCATTGATGTAAAATGGAATATTTACGGGACACTGCGTCTCTTTCAAAGTCACCTGCTGTGCACTGAGCTTTTCATGAGGCTATGCTTTACAACACTGTGAAGAGTAGTGGACCATTAAATGTCTTGCTTCAACCAGAATGATTTAGATTGGCTTGAGCTAATATGTGTCTGCCCTGGTCTAAATGTAAAAAAATGAGGTACATGACTGCAAGCTTGATACAAATAGTAAATCATATATAATAATAATAAATAATGATAGTATGTGATGCTGCACACACTATGCATATCTGCAGCAAGAATAAAAAACATGGATTACAGTGACAACATCAGTACAGATTGCCATGACATACACAGTGCTAAACATTTGGAATGTCAGGGAACTTGCTAAACTTGCTTACTCATAGCAACGACCAAGTATCCCAACATTAAATTAGCATTGCAATTTATTTTAGCAAAGATGAACTTGTGTCCATCTGAAAACGTGTACACTTCACAGTGAACCACTCATTGTCTCAGTGGGTAAAGATACAATGTGAGAGAAGCAGTGGTCTTGACTGTGAGAAAAGCTCTCAGTGTGACATTAAATTAAACTATTGTCAACAGACACCCCAAATATGTTTGTTGACATGGTGGTTGTTTGAATCCTTGTCTGGTGAAGCAGACTGGGATAGGTACAGACAGGGCAGCAAGTATAAAACAACAAGCCACAGCCAAATGAGGTTTTACAGCCATGATGAGTAAGTTTTTGCCATGCTATGTGGTGCAGGCTTTAAAAGAAATTGGCACTATAACTGTCTCTTGCTAGCGTTATGAAGAAGTTTTTGTCATTGTTGTTTTATTTGTAGAGGACTTTTGTGTAGGTTTTGTATGTGGTGATGCTTATAGATGTGCATTTGTTTAATCCAAGCAGTAACATGAATATTCACAGTAAAGTACAATTAATGGACACTAAAATTCATGTATACTATGTTTACACCTCTACTTAATAGCATTACAATGGCCTACAAAACCCATACATTTTATAGGCTTACAAGTAGTCTATATTAATACTATGATACTACTACAGAGAATTATTGCTGCTATTAACAAATAACAAGTTAACAACAACACAGTAGAACACATCATTACACACAGAAAGAAATATGCCAGGCTATCACTTGCCATGTCAGAACAAATACCTTATTGTAATACTGTTTATATTTAATTATGTCCGGGTGAAAAATTCCATCCATCCAGAAACCCAATTAACTCAAATCTGTATTTGGCGAACACTATGGCTACTGGCTCAAGTGTGATGGTGGCAGGCATTAGTGGAGAGGAGAAGAAGTGTGTATGGGCTTAGACCTGCACCCACATGTGGGACACATTTGACAGAGTAAACACATGCAAGTACACACATGCACACACACATACACATGCTTGGCAGGGACTACTGTCTGTCAAAAACACTGGCAAGAAAAAAAGAGCACACACTCCAACTGAACCCCTTCATATTTCTGTATATATAAATATATATACATACACACACATTCACCCTATCAACGACTTCCTGGCACATGCAAACACGTCATACCCTTTCATCCTAGAAATGTGGCGGCCATTACCATAGGATGTGGAAGTGAGCTGTGATAAATAAAACGGGATCCGAATCTGAAATGTTTATGTGGTGTGTTATAAAAAAGAAACCAGAGCAGGCCTGTTTCCTACCTTCCTCTTCCAACAAAGAACAAATGAAATACACAATAACAATCAACAGCAACTCATATCATAGAGGACTGTTTACTATACATGAACATACCCACAGACCCACACGTACACACATTTGAACACCTGCAGCAGACTCAAAAAAGATACCACATCTCAATGTACCACTGCAGGAAAACCACTTTTACACTGTTAAATATACTTAGAAGTGTCTTTCAAAGTTTGTGCCTGTTGTCCCTCTCCTTTACGTACATTAGTCCTGCTGGTGTCTGAACTAAGCCAGTGTAGCTGCAGACTAGGACCAGTTCTTGTTGCTGCCATTTACTCCACTAAATAAATAAAAAGCATCTTCCGTAGATTCTGCAGCTGCCCATCATTTGTAAGAGTATGATGGTGCATTAACTATCAGAGGTGGTTAGATGGTATCAGGACCCCACTGTCCCCCTCTATTAGTGGATGGTGGGACAGCGACAAAACAAGAACAGAGAAGAACAGCCTGTGCTACTTTAGTTCCTCTTAACTGTCTAATCTTCTTTCACCCTGCTAAACATATTATTTTAAAGTAACCTCCGGAACTGACTATTGTCTATTATTTAAGGCTTGAAAAACAGGTTCCATCTGTCTCAAGACTTTTGCTGCACATTGTATTTTTCTCTTGACATACCTGTAAACCTTTATTATTGTGACTGGCTGAGAAATTTGGAATAGTCAATTATTGTTTAGTTGTATGAAGTTGGAACCACTAGTAAACACCGATGTTTGGTATGACTTATCTAGGCTTTGTGTTCTTTTTAGAACATATTTACATCCCCATCCTTAGACTGTTAGCCTAAATAAATGCATCTCTGTTTGCATTGGTCGTGGATCCCAACATATTTTTAGTTGCCACAAGGCGACGAGGCCCCGAGGTTCCCACTTGTGCGCTTGGACTACCACCTGTCCACCTGTCACTGACTCACTGAGGCTTTACCAAACCTCAGGACTCTGCCACAGAGCGGGCGGGCCAGTGGGTGAGAAAATAAGAGACGAGGCATACTGCGGTCAGCAAAGCGTCCTTCGGGAACCTCCTCCAGTGGCTTGATTAAAGAGATGGGTTATGCCAATGGCTGCCTGGCTCTCAAACCACAGGAGAGGACAAATGACAGATAACTCATCCCAGGGGGGAGAAGAGCGGGAGAAATAATGCCTGTCTAAACCTATCCTTAAGGTCTGGTTTGGGTTCGGTCTTCCCTCGATCAGATATAGTCTGTGGATATACTTTCAGGTCAATCAACTCTAGTGGTTGATTCTTTTCAGAACTCAGACCATTCAGTGTTGAGATATCATTTTATTCCATCAGAGATTTGAAAGCCTTTGTCATTATTCTGTTTACATTTTAAATTTAGTGAACTAACTGCAAACATGTGACAGCTGATTAAATAAAATCAGACACATGTTGCGCATCATCCCATTAGACGGCCATTATACTAAATGATGTGTGTGAAGAGTGTATATACTTTCATTGTCAGTCTCATAATATTAAGAATAGTTGCTCCTTAAATTACATCCACAACACACCCCTGAGAGCTATTATATTTTCAGTCTATATAACAAATTTATAGCAGTCAAGGTAAAACTTTCTGTCAAAAGGATATCATTTTGGTGTATTCCTAAACAAAGTAGAAAGGCACACAAAAAGAGATTATAGCATGCTGCTAAATTGACTCTAGTCAGTCAGTGTGTGTACATGCTTTTGTGCTAGATCAATAAAACATCACTTCTCTATTTCCAGTGTGACCTCATTTATTAGAATTCACTGTTATATTGTCAATTAAATATCTATCAAGTCTTTAATGACATAATAAATTCCAGAAAGTGTAAAGGAATTATGTTACATTTTTACGGTATTTACTTTGTTATCTTTATGTAATGATATAGAAATGAAATTCCATTTAGGTCAGCGTGTTCCAGGGCTTTGGTATTACACATGCTGGCTCATGTTTTTGCTATTGCTAATTCAAATTGTTTTTAAAACAGAGCATATTTTCTCAAAACACTTAACACAATTCACACACACCTCATACACTCTGCAAAATGAAGCACTGCATTCAAAACTACATACACTCTACACTCTTAATTCATATTACCAGATTGTTGTCCAACCAACTACACACAGTTGAGCTCAATCAAAAGCACTTTCATCTTAAGTGGGCTTTGTCATAATTGTTCTGCATGTAAAGAATTCTGCAGAGATAAATTGTTCAGTTCTACAGAAATATGTGCATAAACACAAATATAATGTTGAAACAAGACCTTTTCATTTCCCTTTACAACAAATAAGTGCAATATATGCACAACATACAGTACAATGCAGTAAACAGAAAAGAAAACTTATCCAGTCCTTGACAGAACCCACATCAATATTATCACATGCCTCTTCTATTGCCTGCAGATGAGGCATGTGCACACAGGGCTGACAATTGTACACCACAATTAAGCAATTAGGTGTTTGGCCTGGTGGCACGTGTACTGGCCAATTGGCATGGCATTTTGATTGGCAGTGTTTTGAAATGGCTTTATGTCAGAATCTTTTGTCTTATGTAGAGAACTGTGTGCAGTGTGACACTCTGTCTTCAGCTGAGGTGTCTTTTTCTGTGAAAAAGGGCTAGTTAATCTGGCATACTAGTTTTGAATAAAATTGATGCAGGGTCAGTGCAAGGATAAATTCACCAGTCAAGAAGATTCTTCCCTTGCTGTCTTGCAAGAGAGGACATAGCCTGAGAAGTGCTTTGGCCAGATCCAGCTAGGGCGTAGGTTTTTTACATAAGTCATGCTTTCTTTTTGCTGTGTTTATGTACCATATCCTACTTCAAAATTCAACCTTTAGAAATGAATGGATGCATTGATTTATTTTACAGTGGAGAGAAATAAATATTTTCATCAGTACTGGTCTTGTGCGTTGTGTTTAGTCAATATATTCATATACTTTACTCTAACAGTATTTCATCATTGTCTATATATATAAAAGTACAAATGTTAAAAGTGTTTTAGATGGAGCTCAGCAGTGTGTAACTGAATCAGATCGTATGAACCATGGTTGTGCCATAAGGTGACAAATTAGGTTTTTATAAAAGATTGTCTAGTTTTGAATAAAGTGTTTTGCAAAAGATCTGAGGTGTTCTGCAACTTGTGTGTGTGTGTTCGTGTGAATTGTGTGTTGTGTTTTACAGAATGAGCTCTGTTTTTAAAATAATTTATCTATTGTAAAAAACTATAATGTCAAACACTGAAATATCCTCTCACTTTAGTCCCAGTGGGAGATTGCAGTGCAAGAGATTACTTCTAGAAATGTAAATCAAGTAACTCTCTTCACCACAAACACAAAGACACACACACACACACACAAACATTCCCCGTTTCTCTAGAAAAAGAATCAGAAACCAAAGGAGCCGCACACTCCTCCGTGGAATTCACTGAGGACAGGATGTTGGCTTCACGGTCACGCAATGCTGCACTCCTCCCAGCCTACACTCTTTATTCCCATTACACATTATATCATCGTGTATCTGTATCAAGTGCTGAAGACTGCCAGAAGGGATCAAGACATTGTTTTTGCAATCTGCATTATAAGTGAGGATAATCATTGTGCCTGCGTGTCAGAATTACAATGTGGTTGACAATACTGATCCTGTTTTTAAGTAAATTCTATAATTAGTAATGTCATTGCCATTAAGTGTCTTGTGTTTTCCTTCCAAATAAATGTACATCTGAAATTACTTTTTTTTATAATAAACTGACATAAACACAGCAGTTTATGTGTTATGCGAAGTAGCAAATCAAGCGACATTATTGTACCTTCAACAGTGGCTTGATCCGTCAAATTCTACTTTTTAAGGAATTGTCATTTGCCTCAAGAAAGTTTGCAAACAGTGACGTGTGCTGGAAACAAGTAAAAATATCTCACGCCATATGAAGAATGTTTCGCTTATTTACTGTAAGTAAAACCAGATTTTATGTTTCCGCAACAGAGTGAAGGGTTTATTTTCTGCTCAGTTTTGCTGTTGCCAAAACAGTTTTTCTACATGTCTTTTTTAACTCTTCTTGCTGTTTCTAGCAGATCTGGGAAGCTGCTTATCAGAGGAGGAAATGGTCGATTTGATGTGGCATTCCACTGTGGCCTCGCAGCTGAACCTGTACAGAGGGACAAACATGCATGCACACACTGTATGCAGGCTTCTATTTAAACATCAACTTAAAGTTTTCATTCAGACTTTCATTCAGTTGTCTAGTATTAATCAATCCCTCTACTACAATAACAAACAAATGTTTTGAAAGTTTCCCTTTTTAAAGTGAGCAGTCATAAGGTAATCAATTGTATCAGCTCATTTATTGAATTAGTATTTACGAAGAATTATACTGTAAATTGTGGACTGTAATCTAAAGTGTTACTGTTGTTTGCAACTTTTCTCAAAATCCTATACAGACATTTTGGAAAACAGTCATTACATTATGATCAGTGTTATTTCAAAAATAATGATGATGATATTCTTTTTTCCTGTGAGTGATGCCTTTTGCACAGTTTGGTCAGGAGTACACTGTTGTGAGATAATGTGGGTAAAGAAGAACTCTTGACAGCGACTCACACGGCATAGAAATAGTGTTGTGTGTATTTGTGTGTGTGTGTGTGTGTGTGTGTGTGAGAGAGAGAGAGATTGTTGCATGTGTACAAAAGTCAAAAAAAGGGATTTGAGCCAGAAGAGTAAAAGCTTCAGTATGCTTCAAACAAAAAAGTATTTATAAGAGCTTCTCTTCCCTTCCAAAGCAATCACATCCAACCATTTTTGCAACTTTCCTAATAATCAGTCCAGCCGTGTGTGAAAGTAACACAGTGTAAAAGAGGCTTTACTTTTTTATTGGGCTGTCTGACACAAAAGTTGATAATTCGCTGTGTGAGACCACACTGAGGGATGATTTGGAGCTTTGGCGACCAAAGATAGCCTGCTGCAAAATTCCAACAGTGTCCAAATTAGGATCCAATAAGGACCCACCTTAAGGCACTTATCATGTCAGTTTATACATAATGCCGTTGTGCATATTACCAAACAAATTTGCAACTGACCAAATTGTCACAAACTAAATGCTGCACCGTGAATATGGGACCTACAGGGCCCCCCTGGTGCACAGTAGAAAAAGTGTGTCAGTGCTAGCTGCCAAACACCAAGTGATCAAGTGATGTTCTGCCCCTGACATCCTTTCTCTCAGGGGAGGCAGGCCCCGTTTTCCATGCCCGCAGGTTCCAGCTCTGGTGTGGGATTCCCAAGGCCTCAAGAAAGCACAGTTTACAACATTCCCACAGTGGTGGCCACCAAATGACTCTCTTCCTCTTCTCCCCTCTTCTGTTTGACTGGGGTTTCTTTTTGCCCATGTTGTTGTCAGGCATGGAAAGCTGGTTCATTTTGTGAGAGGCACAAGAAGGAGCAAGAAGAGGAGGAGACCCACAATCCTTCCAACCCTACTGTCCACGAACGCTCCACAGCTTTGCTCCCCATCCAAGACACCCCCTCCCACCGTAACCGCGGGATCTCAATGGTGGAAAATCCTTCCCATGAGTGGTCCGGCCCCTACGGAAGTAATTAAACATGGGTAGTTTGGTGTAATGGACATTGTCATGCTGCCACTAACTGATCCCCAGGCTCACAAACTCAGATACACAGCATAATGTCAGTAATGGTGAACAAAAAAGTGAACAATGGTGAACAAAAAAAGTGAACAATGGTGAACAAAAAAGTGAACAATGGTGAACAAAAAAACAAACTGTTTTGACATGTAGCAGAGCAACGTTCAATCTGTTTTTCATGTTCTTTTCAGTTGAACATGGGAGGGGAGCTTTTAGATCACTGCCAGGTTCATCACATCTGTGCATTTCGCTTTTAGTCTTGTATCGGTGTTTGGATGTTCAGATAAAACAGACTGACATGAATGAAAGAATAGAAATACTACTAACATTCAACTTGCAGCTTATTTAACACATTCAAATAACAATAGTGTACAGAGGCTGTGTCAGCATAATGCATAGAACCATGATCGCTAACAACAAGATGTCTCATCAAACTTGTAAGGGCTGGAGATGAATCACAAGGGCTATAAGAATGTCAATGGTTTAGCAGGTATTTGATCATAAACCAAAGTATTGGATAAAGTGAAACTTTGATGTGATGACAGCGCTTATTGAAAAGTCGAAGGATCACCAAACTTTATCATTTATCTGAGGGGAACATGCATATCTGTACCACATTACATGGCAATTCAGCCAATAGTTGACCCTCTGCACCAAAGTGATGCAATGACTGATTTACACACCAACCTTTCTATGCCTAGAGCATGCTGCTAACATGGCTAAAGCTACATACACTTAAATTGACTATTTATCGAATTTGTCAGTGTCATGTTACATGTACAGCTGCTTGATTAAGTGTTGAAGCAGTGCATTTTTCATCAAGCTCTGACTACAGTGAACATTCCGCTGCTCATAATGAGCTGATGATGCTTCATAAAGCCTAATTAGCAATAGAAGTATTATAACAGGACTTCAAGAACAGAACCAGATAATCATAATGGGTCTGTTCTCCACACCAGGCCCACAGTCCACTAGCTCATTTCCCATCAGCACTGCTAATGATAATTTTTTTGTCCAATACACCCCTTATATTTTACACTGACTACAACTTCTCCTCTCTGTTTCTACAGCTTCAATGTTCTTGAAAGTCAGACTAAACAAGAAAACCTGTAGCCCTGTATGCAATAATGAAACATCTCTCAAAAGAGAGGGAACTAATAAAGTATACTGTAAGAGCCAAGTTACAGACTGTGACAGTAATTACAGAAGCAATCACTTTACATCCTTCCTGTCCTTGCCACATTTCACGACTACCGGCTCCTCTGGAAAACAGTCAAATTAAGACTCATTAAGCCCCTCTGAGGTTTTTAATTAACACACACTTTTAAAAGTAAAGATTCTTTCAATATTTCCAACCAAATACTCCTTAATTATATCAATAAAGTTGAAGGAATTCCCCGAGTGTGTTGTGCTAGAGCACTGATTGAGTGGTTTATAGAGCAAGACGGCCTTAATAGAGGAAAAGTGCTTCCGGACGTGAAGTTCCACATGTGCTGGGTTACAGAATGACACAAAAATGAAAAATGATCAATATTTTCAGACTGCTTCATCCACACCCGAGCTTTCCAGTTCAATTAATCTGACGTAAACTCAAACAGAAAAGTCTGCTTTTCTTGGACCGCTAAACGACAAACTCAGTTTCATGTCATCTCCATGAGTCACGTTAAACTGCTTTATGTTTGTGAAAAAGGGAGCTTGAATTTGATAAATATTGAATAGCACCAAGTCAGAATACCTGTGTGTGCGTGTGTGTTTGGCAGCAGTGAACACGCAGTGATGTGGTCATTGGAGGAAACTAAGAGTTCCAGAATGTCTGAGATGAGATCATTCAAATTAAAGCGCATAGCAATTACCAAACGGTAACAGGCTACTCGCCACCTGATAAAGATGTAGGCACGAAATGGTCTGTTCAGACTGCAGGCAAAAGTGGCCCAAATCTTTGTATTGCTTATATGTGACTCAGATACATGAGTCAGATACAGGTCAGATTTTTTGCAATGCAACCTCAGTCTACGGAATTTATGTGACCTTTACGTCACTCTAGACTGGCACTCGTCGCAATTCTGTACTGGAGTCAGTCACTCAGTGAATACAAACATTAATTCTATTTGAAAATTAAAGTTTTAGCTCTCTTTCTCCTCGTTATCACCTGCTCACAAATTTGCTGGTTTATCACATCAACTTATAAATAAAACTGTACATGCTTCAGTGGCCTCCACATTGGGGTCACTTCAGGACTGGAATCTGATATTGGCCACATTTAAAAAATAATGTGAACAGCCAAACAAAAGAAAATTCTAATCTTAGCAATTAATCCAAATTGAGCACTGCAGTGTGAACGCAGGGGATTGTGGTGGGACTACTTAACAATTTACAAGCAAGTTTTGATCTAAACAAACATTCATTTTACTCTCTCTCTCTTTAACACAATCAGGATCAATATTTGTTAAGCAAGCACCACTAACGTATTCATACGCACACACACCAGCAGCCTTTTATTTGAAAACACCAAATCCTTGGAAACAACCTTTAATCCACATCTAAACACTGCGGTCGTCTCATGAAGCGAGCTGCAATGCATTTAACATCCGTTTGCATGCTGGTCCCCAGTTGAAGCGGAACACTGTGGCGATATTAGCAGAGGCAGTTGACAATTTGATTGCAGTTTGCGGCACAAATAAACTAAGGAATGAACAACGCAATACAGCTTTTCCAGGCTCCCAGTGATTTTCTGACAAATAAACCATTTACCATCTCTGCTTCTCTTTTGTAGCAACAGCATGATTAAAGATCCGGATCATGATTTGAAGTATTCATGTACAAAGCAGTTACTAATAAAATATAATTTCCTGATGTTGAGCATTTAGCCTTCAAAGTCTGAGAAAGTGAACCTGTTGTGCTGTTATTATTTTCAATTATATCCTTTGTTTTTCTTTTGCAATGAAATCTCACTTTGGAATAAAACCCTTTATTTGAAATCTCTCCAACAACTCTCTAATGAATCTATCCGTGGTGAACATAGGAGGGTGCCTTCCTAAATAAAATGTACATTAAAATAGGTTTGACTTGAAAGAGAAGTCCCTCGCAATGGAAACTCCCGACAGGAAGATAGTGGTTTACCAAACTCTCCAATCTGTGCTTCACTCAGCGCTGGTGCAAAGGGGCTGTGTGTTCTGTTAATGAAAGACTCGCTTGAATGAGCTCTGAAAGGATGAGGCTCTTGAGGACACATGCTGAATCCTGTGTAGCAAATTCAGAAGAGGATAGATGCAAAGAAATGAAAAGGAAGAAGAGAGAAAGAGAAATAAAGACAGAGATGGCAGAGAGAGAAAGGGAAGTAGAGCTACTGGGGGACATCGAGATGTCTGCCATGCTTGAAAGGAAGACAGTGCCATCTAGAGATTTTATGTGACAGTTGTGCATGTTTGTGCACAAGCATGCACACAATCATGTCACTTTCAAGCGTGCATTTCTTTTTTTTTAATTGCCAAATATTTTTTATGAATTTAATTAAGTCTAAATCATTGGTTTACTGAAGAATCGAACTGGCCCATGAGAGCCTAAATGCTGTTTCAGAGGCTTTTCTACTCAGAAAATAGAATAACTATTTGAAACATCTTTGCAGGAACTCTTTAATTCCACCCAAGGCTTTTTCAAAAAGAGACCCAGTCCATTTCATCGAGTCTTTACCAGAACGTGTTGGATTGAGAGCCCTCTTCTCCCTCTGCCCTTGTGTTCCCTGCCACTCCCACTCGGGGTTCCCAGGCTCTGCGTTGTCCATGGAGGCCAGTTTTCACCAAATTGTGGTTTTCTCAAACTGCATGGCATCTTGGCTCATTTATCAGATCCGCAACAATAACAAATGTCCCACTCCAGAGCTCTATCACCCTCAAATTAAATTGTATTACTTCCTCTGGGGGATATCACAAGTTACAAGACAACAGGGAGAATTAGGCAACAACAATGCTGCAGGCATGTGAGAAGAGAGAGAGAAAGAGAGATTTGTTTTGTGTACAGTACATTACAACTGTACAACAAGCCTCCATATCAATTGGGTTAAAAAAAACTGTATTAGCCCATAAGGCTAAGCTACTTGTTGAGTACCCCCTGTAAAGTAGCACTGTTAGGATCCTTAGCTTGAATAATGAACAGCTCTACTTCAACACCCATAGAGGCAGTCTGCTCACCTTCACCATTTTGGTTTTATGACATCTATGAACACATTTTTGGAAAAAAAAGCTCTGGTAGGACTTATTCCCAGACCCAAAGACAGATTACATGTGGCTCCCACTGGGTAGGAACCTGTAACAAGGAAACATAATATACTGTGTATGAGGGGAATTCCCTTCAAGAGCTGATTAAACAATAGTTATAGCTGAAGCTCTGCTGAATCAAAAGCCCATATCTGCAGGTTGTGTTGCTCTGATATTGACAGAGGGATGATTTTCTTTGATTAGATTTAACCAAACCTGAACTGTATGGAGAGAATTTTGTTTCTTTTTAAAGCAGTCAAAAAAATGGTTTGAGAGAGAAACTTTCCACACTTTTGCTTGCAAACCCTAAAGTTTTGCTTTCAAACCCTAAAATTTTGCTT
>JAVQJD010102328.1:0-20650 GCA_036023655.1 Nannoperca australis | reverse complement strand
GAGAGACAATCACACACACACACACACACACACACACACACACACACACACACACACACACACACACACACAGACACAGTCTAGAATTGATCCAAGTGCTCATTTTCAGTTTAAAGGATATTCTCAGATTGGGCATGGGGTGAAAATTAATTTATTGCTTCAGTACATGAACGACTTCATTTTCACCGCCTGCCTTGCTTCCCACAGTGGACAAAAGAGAAATACTAACAAAGCCTGTTACACATTTGTCCAGTTTACAGCCGGGTAGGTCTTGTTGAGTGTCTCCCTCTTAGTCTCTGTCCCCTCCTCAGTGTCTGTGTGTATGTGTATGTGCCAGTTCGTGCCTGCTAAATATCATTGGGATTAGCGCTGGGGGCTTAATTAAAAAGCAATTACCTTTGGTCGCTGTGGGCGACGCTTGGCGGAGAGTAGCTCAACTAATTTGGTGAATGGTGTGAGGTACCCTCAGTGTGCAACACACACAAACACTCAAATTGTGCAATTGTCTGCAGAATTAAAGGAGGATTAAAACAATTGTTAATTAGTGAAGATGGGTGGAGGCTGAAAGGGGTCTGTAGGGCCAGACACACTGCATTCCCCTCTGCCTCTCATAGCCTATGTGTGTTTATTTATGAGGTTAAAGGGGCAAATGATATACACAGGACCAAATCAATTTTCTGTGATAGGCTAGTACGCATGCTCTCTTTCATTATCTCTGTCCGTCTCTCACTCTCTCTTCAATTTTTGCTTTCTTGCTCTCTGAAAGCCTAAAATAGGTTAGCACAGTTAGCGCCAGAGCTAATCTTTTAATTTTAAAGCTTCAATTAGATGTTGCTAATGACAGTAATTAGATCATCTCTCTCAGACTCACTGCAAAGTGCCTTTGAAAAACCCTGTATGTTTCAGACACTAGAGAAGAATCTGCCCAAAAATATGTGTATGTATGTGTGGGTAATTTACTTTACTGTAACACTAACAAGCCTTTTTGAGTACAAAGAAGGCTCTGTGTTCACTCGTAAAACTAACATTTTATATAAGGGGGTTTTCAGAATTTGGCTTCGGATGAAGACTGGGCAAAGAGTGCAGGGGGTTACCCTGAGACAGAGGCTTTCTCACAATAAAAAAACTAACTAATATGACCAACACATTATATGGCATGGTGGCACTCCAGCACAAAACATATTCAACTTTTACTGTCTGATAAGCCATAGGTTTATAGGTTCACAGTGGGCTTATCTACTTCCAACACATAACATACATTAGCGTGCATGATTGGCAGAATCACAGAGCGAAAGAGAGAGAATTTTCTCATTAATTTACATTTGAAAATAATCCAACCCATGGCAGAAGCTTCACACAGCAGAACAGCCCGGGTCAGGTTGCTGAACTCTTCTCTGAGCTGAGGTGGTGTTCTGTGTTTGTGAGGACTCAATGTTCTCACAGTGATAGTCAAATCAAGGGAAGCCTCCAAATTGAGATAATTTGGGATGAAGCGTAATTATCTGGGTTTGAGGACACATTTAACAAGTGGGTCATGGTTAGGTGTAATTTTAGGGCATAGCAAAATAGGATTTTAGTCAAAATGATGTTTTTGGTCCTCACAAAGACAGAGCTACAAATTGTGTGTATATGTGTGTGTTCTTTTTGCCCTCAGGTTTGTCGATTTGTGGTAGTTCATCAAGATTTAATTTTGGATTGATGTTTTTCATCCAGGAGAGAGACCATTAATTACCACTAACCACTCTGGGGAAAAATAAACAGGCACACACGAACACACACGCACGCACGAACACACACACACACACACACACACACACACACACAGGAACACACCTTTACCCCTGGCTGATGTATCATAATTGTCCTCTGTCCTCTTTCCATCCTGCCTTGCTCTATTTATAGCTCATTTTAACCCCCACCCTTCCAGACAGTGCCATGGTAACCAAATGACTGACAGGGCAACGGACAAGCACTCTTGATCAGTCTGGCGCTCTCCTTCCTCCTGTTCACCTTCCCTGTGACATTACCAGTGTCTGACTGTCTAGTTCCACTCTGTACTGTCTGTGTGTGTGTGATCATAACTCAGTTTGGATGGCCTTACACCCCGCTGCTAAACGTCCCCTCTCACACAGAGATAGAGTACCCAGCTCACAGAGGGGATGTGGGTCATAAAACACACACTGATGTACACACACTACCGTTACTGCACTTGACTACATTCATTACTAAAATTTTAACCCCAACCCTTATGCCTGTTAGTTGGGCCGTCAATTTTTATAAACATTTTGAAGTACCATTTAGAAGTGTGGGGGAAAAATGTACGTATTCGATCTGTTATCTGTTGAAATTCAACATTCTCAGTGTATAAAAGCAAAAGGCTGTGCCTTGTGCTCCAGCTTGGGGCGTTCCTAAAAGGCACTCTCTGTAAGACCCATTACATGCCTTGCTGTTCTCTGTAGCGAGTTGTGCTTATTGCATAATCATGACACCAACAATCTGAGAAGTAATGTGAGGATGCATTTTGGATATGACATTTTCTGAGAAATTAGTATTGCTTACGTTACATTTGCCACAGAGTTGTGTTCATAATAAAAAAAAAAAGTCGGACTAATGGTAAAGCACCAGCGATAGTCACACCTTCAAAGAAAAGAGCACTACTTCTTCAAGGAAAAAAGAAATGCAAAACAACTGGTAAAATTTGCAAGCCATATTTGAATAGTGCAGTGCAAACAAATCAAAAGTGGACTGAGACTTTCCATATAGTATCAGTATTAAATCACAGCCTTTATCACAAGGCCAAACCAACTTTACTTCACTCCAAAGTTTTATTGAACCACTCCACATATGCTGCCATGGTTACTAACTTCAAATTGATTTTCCCGTTTACAGCAAAAACAGAGAAAATGCTAAAACCAGCTCAAAGTCCTACCGTTTGTCCCGTTTGTTGTCACTTTGGCTTCACTTTCACAGTATCTCCTTTTCTATCTGTCTTCCTCTCTGTTTGGCAGGAAGATGCATTAGTGCCCAGGAGTAGCTGTACTTTCCACTAACCCTCCAGCAATGCTACCACTCAGTCTCCTGTTAGCACTACAAAGATATCAATTCTTAACTTTATAATGTTTGTTGACAGCATGGGGAGCTTACTGTCTCAAGATCAGCATAAGTAGCATTCTGACAGAGTGACAAATTTAAATTTGGCGTCCTGACTATCTGAAAGTACATGCTTTGAGAATCTTGCTGATATTCTTTTTTGTCTCTGCTTAGCTGCATCTCTGTTTGGCGATCACTTGAAGTATTTTCATTCTTTCTTTCCATCTTATTCACCACTTCAATTTCAGAGCTTTACTGACTCCCCCCAAGTTTTCTTAAGTATTTGTTTGCTCTTCAATGTGCTCAAATTTGTTTTTCTTCCATGTAAGTGTTAAGAACATGTTTATCATGGAAAAAGCATCCATCTATAGCAATCAAAGTGGACTGGCCCCAATGCCTTCCTCCTCAACCATGTCCTTCACCCCCTCCTGGGAGATCCTGAGCTGTTCCCAGGCCAGACGGGATACTTTATGTAATCTTTCCAACATGTTCTGGGTCTCCTCCCAGTTGGGAGGCAGTTGTGCTGCTGAAATACCTGCACAAGTAGGTGTCCGGGAGGCATTGTAATCGGTTGCCAAAACCACCTCAGCTGGCTCTTTTCAACACTTCACACTACACTATCGATGTAGGTGAGCTCCCCGCCCTAGGGACCAAGAAACCCTGTGAAGTAAAACCAATTTCGGCTGCTTGCATCTGTGATATTTTCTCCAGCTCTTTTGGCAACTTCTGAGCACTTGATTTTTGATCAGAAGGCTGCAAAAGGACACACCCACATCCAGACGTCAAATTCGGGGGCTCCAACTGATCCCGTTAGTGTCACCATGGCAGCCTCAAAGGTTGACCTGCAGACTGAGCAGCACTCAAATTTCTTTTGTGCCCTATCAAATCTTTTGTCGTCAATATTCTTCTGTGCTATAAAGACGTTGGCCATCAAGCTCAGGAACCTCTTCACCAAGACCAAGTCTGGTTCAACATCCAAGTGACTGTGGACACTGTAAAAACCTTCTTGTCGACCTCGTGCTTCATCTTATTTGACTTGAGAACAAAATCCACATTCCTTCACTTGAGATGGCAACACACTCCAGCAGGTGTCTGTACCTTTCCGTAGAAATACATTTAGAAAAGACATTTTGTGTTTTCATGAAAAGACTGACAGGATTAACAAGGTGTGGGCTTCACTTTGTATGGGTTACAATACCATACAGCAAGCAAGCATGAACTGCAAATGCTGGTTGCCATGACAGTGTCACCGGCAGAGAAAAAGGACCAGCGAGCGGGCAGGCAAGAGGAAATGAAAAGGAAAAATAATGAAGGAACAAGAAATGTCATCTAAGCGTACACATGATGTGGAGATATACTTTGTAATGTGGTCACAGCTAAAAAAGTGCCAGAGCCAGTTTGTGTAAAGGTTGCCGTTTCATAACAGTAAACAGGGACTATGGCTGACCACATAAAACAGTCCTGACACAAATGGTACCCCTTGCAACCTCACCACTGCTACATCAACCACTTTAACCCTTTTTTAACAGTCCTATCAGGCCTTCTCAGCATATTGTTATTTAACTGTCATCATGACATGACAACACTATAATTACATTGCTGACTGGTCCTGAGTAGCAGAGACAGAGGCTAATCATAAATACCTGTAAGTGAGGAGACAGGGTCCAGAAAACTCAGGAAACAATCTGAGTGCATGAAATCAATCCAAGTTTAATGATTTATGCTCAACAATTAAAGGAAAGTTTCCATTTTAAATGTCAGTCAAGCTAATAACCCCCCCCCCAAAGATCAGACATCCAGTAAAGTGTTTTAGAGAGAGGAGACGGAATTCATGCACATTTACAGTCTAGCTTCAAGAGGCTGTTGATTGTTCATTCCGATTCATTCAAATCTCTAGTATAGATATTTTAATGGCTTCAATTATGATTCAAAGTGGCTTGCACTCAATGGCATGCATTAAATTAATTGTATCTGGCCTCAGTAGTTCTTAATGTCTCTCCTGCTAACCCTTTCTGCGGTTGTCAGATCACGAAAACGCTCACTGCCGGTCTCCCTTGTTGCGTGTTCGACTGGGCTGACTGTGTGATTTGCAAGATGAGTATTCAAACACTGCGCAGAGTTCATCTTTGATGGAAATGAAAATACAAAAATAGATCATGCAAAAAAACAGCTGTAGGATGTAATGCACTTAGTACTTGGATGTGAATTCACACCGAATCGTAATGTTCCGCCAAAGCTGCATTGCAGGCTATATTGCAGCCATTATACCATTTCATCATGTGAAACAGTTGTAAGTCTGATTGGATGGCTCCCAAACCCCAGAATTGTAAATTCCCAGTAGTATGAAGGATATTGGGCTGTGTTGCTGAATTGTGTCTGGAAAACACATGTATAAAGGTACTGAATTGGAGTGGCCGAATAGTCAATGTAATGAAACATGGCCTTAGACTATGTCTGTGATATAACTTAGATTTTCCCAGGCAATTGGGGTTTTTATTCGCTTCTATTCTCCAATTCCAGTACAGAGCAATCATAGACGGTAGTGCAGGTTTTCTCGATTTCCTCTGTCAAGTTTTTTTGTGAATGGCCTGATGTGCCTCAGTGACTTAAACATCGGTGGTATGAGATTACACTTTTTCTTCTGTCCTACTTGTATCCTTCAGTTTATACACTTGCACCGACATGACTGGGCCGTACGCAGGTAGTAAATCCATTTAGGGCTCCCACTTTTCCATAGACATGTCACTCATCACCTAATTGCTCAGTTCACTAGTGTACTTTAATTAACTAACACACACACATTCGGGTGTGCGCACACAGTAGCTGTGCCGCTCGTTCTACTTCGTCACAGAGCAGACTCGATTGATAAATGACTTTAACGCTGGAGGTGCCCCCTGGTGTCTGATTGGCTGCACAGTTAAGACGTCACATACACAATGTCTCTAACTATCCATTTCCGTCGTTTTCCCCTTCCCTACCTCTCTCTCTCTCTCTCTGAGTGTACTTGTTAATGCTCGACTGACATTTACAAGTGCCTGCTTCCTTTATAATGATTACGTTGTTTGAGGCGGTGATGCACTGGAATCACTAAAACTGCATTTATATTCAGGTCGCTTAAATGGCTTTCTACAATGGTGTTTTGACTTTTTTCCTATTTTAATGAGATGTACTGAGAAGATAAG
Organism: Nannoperca australis; assembly: GCA_036023655.1. Lineage (NCBI taxonomy): Eukaryota > Metazoa > Chordata > Actinopteri > Centrarchiformes > Percichthyidae > Nannoperca > Nannoperca australis. The sequence continues at coordinate 14,378 of JAVQJD010102328.1, read as the reverse complement.
GAATGTAAATCTTGTCATCCTTAATTATTAACTTTAACTACTCTAAATACACACGCTTGTAGTTTGTCAAAGATGCAAACGTATGCATATTGATGGGATTTTCCGTTTATTTTCTATCCACGAGGGCTGTGTCTCAGTGATATTAAGAGTGTTCTTTGGAAAGTCTTGTGATTTAATTTGACTTACAAGTGTGATTTTTAAACGCTGTCAGCAACCTCTCAGATGTATCAAACATTTGCACGTTGCTTTATATTTCATGGAAGATCAATTTGGGGAAAAAAAGGAAAACCCTGCCGGCACAAACAAGAAACTTTGCCAGAGGAAAGCATTTTTGTTGTTGTTGTTTATTTAGCCAGATTTCCACGGTCCAGTAGTGCTCTGATCTCTCAAAATAGACCAATTTGTAGCAAAATGTTTGTGAAAGAAAGTCACTATTTAGGAAAACTTTCTTTAATTTTAGAGTTGAACTCATTTTAGTGCACAGATGGTATGTGTCATTACTTCATTTTTCAGTGAGTCACTGTGGGCTCATTGTTTCTCCACTCCCACGGCAGAATGTACAAGGCCCAATTTACGGACTGTACACAGACCTGCAGCACATGACAACCCTTGGCTGTCCTGCTCTTACTTTCTGTTTCATGCGCTTTTACTCAAGGACTCGTCCTTCCAGCTCCTCGTCATTCTCCTCTCTCAGGATTTCTGTTATTGTATCAATGAGGAGAAATCTGAATTGATTTGATATTATTTTCCATTCCACATTGTTTATTGATGTTGAAGGTTGAGTCGATGAGATTGTTTGTCATGCTACCTTTCTGTGGCATTTTGTTTTATTGATGCAGTCTAGTTTTATGGGGTGACCTTTGTGATAGTATTATGTGCTGCATATTTCTGCTGGCAGGTGACTTACTAACCCATCAGCTGAAGGATCACCTGCTTGCTCTCTTCTATGCTGATTGGAAATACATCAGAAATACATTTCCATCAAGCAACCAACAGTTGAATCTTAAAAAGCATTATTAACCTTTATTATCTTGCTGACATCCTGGTGCATTCTAAACCTGCAGAACCTCAATGTAAAGAAACTATAAGAACTTTAAAGTACATTTCAAAAAATGATAAGAAATCTAATCTCTTTTGTTCAGTAACCCTTTCTGGAAATGGTTCAAGAGTGAACGCTGTTAGCTCAGTTCAGTTAGAATGACAGCATTTACAAATCAGCATATAATTATCGCAGCAACAAAGAAAGAACGAGGAGTTTGTGGTTTTTTGACGGCAACATTTGTTAAAATAAGGTATGACCTTGAATTTCACTCACAGTAATTTATAAGATCAAAACCAATCAACCATGACAAAACATCCTCTATAGAAACTCACATTGTGCTCCCATAGGCAACAAACATCCTGAGCTGTATCTCTGTCCATTCTGTCATTGGAAGAACAATTGAAGGATTGTCCCACTTCTTTCATCTTTTCCTTCCTTACTGAATCCATCTAAACAGTCCCCTTCACCTTCATTTGTTTTTCAACCAGTGTTGAAAGTTTTTTTTGTGCTTTAGGACAGATGTAGAAGGTCACTCACAGAAAGTAGAGAGGCAGATCAGATCATCTCTCTTTGACTGTTCCCCGTGCAGCTCTTTCTCATGTTTCTCTCATTTGCTTTTCATATTTTACTTTTCTCTGGTGCCATGTCCTTTTCTTCTGCTCTGACATGGGTTGCTGACAGTCTCTTTTTTTGTATACATTAGAGTCATCAGTTCTTGCTTAATTTTCTTAGATTGATGGTAGAAACTCCTAAAAATCTACCTTTCCAGCATCAGTCAGACTAATTGTTCTGTCGCACATTGCGTTTTAGCACAGAACAGTGTGTACGTTTCGGAACTTGTTATTTTGCCTCACGGTGCTGCAGTGCTGAATATCTGCCTCTGCAGGACCACAATATGTACAAACAAGTGGAGAGAGACGAGCCTTACAGCACTTGTCCTAAAGCTTTTAGAGCGCCTCTTTTAAAGCTGAATCAATACTGGCTGCCCTGAAAGAGAAGCTCTGTAATGCTTACCATTTTACTGGACCATTGCATTTAGTGCATTTAGTACATTTACACTGTGTAAAGTGTGCTTGTATGTTTGTTGTTTGTGTGTGATAGAAAAAGAGCTCTCAGCATGAGCTGCTATTAGTGTCGCATCAATTTTGAAACCTTGGGAGGATCCTAATGTGTCCATGGTGTGCTGGATCAGGGAGAAGTGGTCAAGGGGAGCAAAATGTTAGATGGTGTGTGTGTGTGTGTGTGGGTTTGCTTGCAATGTGATTTAGAGATTGGGCTTTAAGTCAAGCCAATTACTGCATCACAACTCTCCCAGTCAGGGTTAAGTGGACTAACAGAAGCATGAGGCGTAAATCTTATCCCGCCGTCGGACTCCACGTGGGTCTGATGACCGTCATGGTGGTACTGTGGGGAAATAATGGAGAAAAAATAAGTGCAGAGTTGGAATCTTAAATTTGGTTACACAGATATAATCCAGTAATCTTCTTTTTTTGAAGTTTCTCTCAATCAGATTGTTCAGTGCAGATAGCCTCAACGTCGATGGTAACTCGGTTGTTGTTGTTTTTTGTTTTTTCCTCTCACTCAGACTTTTTTTTTCTGCCCACTGTTCTTTCTTCTTTAAGTCAATTCAGTGTCTGGGCATCACACAGTGAATACAATTTGGAAGATTCATGATGGTAAACATCTATCGCCAGGATGTCCTGGATTCTTCAAAGCATGTTATTATTTTATTATTTTTAGCTTGGAAAAAAGTAGAATCTCAGATACATACTAGGTTCAATTAGAAAGGCGGCTGCCATCAGGGAGGACAGCTCAGCAGCTCAGGCTTCATAAAAAAAAAAAGGGGAACTGTATTATTATTTTTTAAAGCACTGCATTGTCAGAAACATGCGTATGCTAATATACAGTACACATTTGCACAATTATCTGTGCTGCTGTTTCAACTGCAAGGAACTATGTGCTAACCATATAAAGCACACTGGTTTTTACTGCATGTTGAGGCTCTTCAGGCGCTACAGAACCAGTATGTCTTTGAGTTTTAATTTACATGTCATGTTATTCATTTATTTCATGTAAAGTGGTTTTAAACACCTTTGTTTGCTTTGCAAGTGAAGATGTTGGAAAGATACTGTAACAGACCTCCCACAGACGACTAATCACCTCATTACTTTTGGACTTGAATGCATTTCTGCCTTTTCTCACTCTCTCTACCCTCCACCTCTCTGATTATGTGGATTTAAAAGGTCTCGTGTTGCAGCCACTGCAGCCTCAGTGCGTTATACTCTTATTCTGTTGTTGATTTCATTCAGTTTTACAGTATGTGTGTTGGCACTATGAAATTATTAGTTCCCACCGTGCCTTCGGCTGGCTCCTGTTGTCTCCAACCCTGTTGTCAAACTGCTGAATCTGTAAAGTCGACAAACGAAAGTTTTTTCCACTTTCAATCATTCCTGCTTTTCTCTAGTTTTCTCCTTAATACAGATGCTAAAGGTACAGTGGGTTAGAGGAGGGTTAATTGGGAATGAAAAGGTGAGCAGCTGCTGACACCGCTCACATCCGCAAGGAATAAATAGATGCAAATCATAGGCATGAAAATGGATCTTAGCGGTCATCTCACACTTACCCCAGATGGATATTACTGCCACTTAAAATGATCTGCATTAATATTCTGATGTATTTCTTTGTATGTTCTACATTTAAGAGCTTATCATCACTGTTAGCAATTATGTTTGACATGAAAGGTTATTTCATTTGTGGTGTTTTTCCCGTTGCAAAGAGCACTCAGGAGATGATCTTATGCCTTTAGTGAAACCCCTAACCACTAGTAGAACTGTTACATTTTATTGTAGATTTTTATTCTTAGCCATGCTTGTGGCCTGGCTCTAAAGATGGCAATATCTGTCTGTTCACTCCTTAAGTATACATCTCAATAACTATTGGATAGATTGCCATTATGTTTTATACAGACATTCGTGGTCCCAAGAGGATGACACCTACTGTTTCAATTATCAGATATTCTTGGTAAGTCAGCTTTTTGCTCTATTTAAAGCATCTCCATGTTACAGATGGAATAACAGAAGCCTAAATAATTACACAAGCCTTTGAAACCAACCATAAAATTGATGACAAGCTAACAAGTAATCCACTGAATCCATTTAAACGAAGAACAATCCATTGAAATGAAGCATTAATGTGATGCCATGCCAACAATAGAAAGTTAACTATTTGCAGTACTCTAAAAAGTAGCATTTTATTCAGTATTTGTAAGAAGCTCTGAGAGAGTGTGTGTGTACTTGTAAGTTATTGTATGGTGGGATGGTAGATAATGGTTGAGTTACGCTCAGATTAGAGAGCAAGTACGGATTATAGTTGCTGTGCCAATGAGCAGTATGTAATATACAGCCAGATACACAACAATATATTGGACAGCTCTGTCCTGCCATAGTCTGCCATACAACACTAGACCGTCCAAACTGGTGTCAATAAGTATTGGAAAGGATTTGGATTCTTGCCTCAGTTCTTTCTATCTGTGTTGCTTTTCTTTGCAGTCAAAATGTCCTCCTCTCTATTATATGATGATTAACAGGATTCGTTTATGTTTGCGTAACGATTTCTAACCTCTGCGTTGCTGTAAATGCGGTGGTGTATGGACTTTTTCGCAGCGCATCAAACTAATGTGTACAAGTGTTTATGAACAACTGCATATTTTAGGGATCGCTTTAGTTCACCATAATTGGACAGGCCTTTCATCTCTCGCTCTTGCTGCTTTTGAATATGCGTTTCCTCATCGAGGCAGATCAAAGGCACCACTAGCAGATTAAAAAGAAGACGGTATTAATGTGTGTGTGTGTGTGTGTGTGTGTGTGGATGCATCCATGCATGTGTGTCTGTGAATACTCATCATGAAAAGAACATCTGAGGGAATACTGATATCAGCCTCCTCTTTTCCGTGTTTATCACTTTTTATCTGTTTGTCTTAATCCTTATCTAACTCAACTGCACTGCAACCAGCTCGAATTATGAAGTATCTGAAACGCTTGTTTAATAGTGGGGTTGAAACTCCAATTTTGGCTGTTGGGTCTTTAAAGCTTCATTAAGTGATTTTGACCACTAGGGTTCAGACATTAGACAACATTCCCTGATATACTGCATTTACTTGTGAAGATCTTAACATGAACTAGCAAGCACTCACCCATCATTACTTCCACGTGCAGCAGTATCAGAGCAACACAGATTTCCCGTTGGAGTCTTAATGAGTCCATGTTTTCTAGACTGGTTGTTGATTCTCAGTTGTATCGGCACAACTAGCATCCCATTCACAATTCAGGGAGTCACTTAATTCAATGTTGATATAAACATTGCTTAAGGAGCTTTTTTTGTATTACTATGCAGCTTTATTAGTGCCTTAAACTTCATTCACCACATGTAGATGTTTTTTCACTGGTTGCTGCATTACCAGCCATCGTTTTTGTCATTTAAAACATCCATTTCAGAATAGAGTTTGTAACCTTATAAAACGTATGGACCTTTCTGAATAATGGGCTTGATGAATTACAGTCTATAGAAGGAAAGTGAGTGGAAACTCTTGATGACAGAGGCGTGGGTTGCTCGGTAACAGAGCCGAACAGTTTGTTCCCGCTCAGTAATGACGATACGTGACTGCGTATGTATGAAGCCAGTTTGCAAATACAAGTAAAGCCAATGTGCAGAAAAGGTTAGGGGGAAAAAAGTAAGACGGAAACAGATGGAAACATTTTATATATGTGTTGAAGATTTCAAAGGATTTGGGACATCAAGATTAATAAAACTTTGAGATTGCTCTTAATCCCAAATGTCTAGTGCTTCTGTATTTGCCTGTTTAATTTCAGGAGTGACCGCTAAATATGCTTTTTTGTCGACACTCGCAAGAGGTTTGACAAGCCAGCATTAACACTAAATTAATAGTGACTTCAGATGCAATAATGATCTAAAAGTGCTGCATATATTAATGGATTGTTCCCTGCTTCTGGGAAACTGACCAAGAACATTGGTCCAAAGAGGCAAGTAATGTGTGGATGTGAAACATCGTGTTATATTTTTCAATAAAAAGGAAATTGGATGGGCATTGAATCAGATGTGATTATAGACTTGTTAGAAACAACACGTCTCTCCTTTTTTCTAACCTAATCTTGCTATGATTTTATCTATACTTACTCATGTATTAGGTTTACTGGTTTTGTACATTTGTGACGGTTATGTTGACTAACTCATTATTCTCCTATCGATTAAAATGTCACTTGTCACATCATGTCATTGTCTTATCTTATGACCCAGCATGACTCGCACAGATCTCACAAGCAGGCATCACGATGTTGAACATTTATATTTGCATCCATCTGTGGCTTTGAAGTCACAAGGCATACTTGCATAACATTTGCGTCTCCTTCAGTGCTGTTTGAGAAATCTGCGGCATAGCCTCCACGGGGCTGGCCCAGTCTGTCTGTCTGTGTGTGTGTGTGTGTGTGTGTGTGTGTGTGTGTGTGTGTCTGTCTGCCACTGTTCTAATCCTACCTTCTCTCCACTCATCTTCAATTGAGGTGCCGAGCCATCTCAGACACCGCAGAGACCCAGATGAGCACAAGCAGCACTCCTTTCCTTTTCTCCTCGTGTCTCTCACTTTCCTCCCACTCCTCATGCTCCTGCTCCTCAGTGGTGGAAGCAGCTGTTGTTTGTTCATTAGCTTCTTTTAGGTAGCACACATATCCCACAGTGTTTAAATGGTGTGCTCGTGCAATCATTTCATTTCATTACACACTCCAAGCTCACACACACACACAGACTGCCACGCATACCTACACACAAACGCCTTGTTTTCTATTTAGCACACCTCTTTCCATTTTGCTCATTGTTTGTGTCTATCCGTCTAATTAGACTAATTGAGTTTTCTTTGCACTGAAGAGTTTAAGTCGTCTTACGACACCACTCTTGAGAGTGTGGCTTTTGTTTCATTAGTCAGAAAATCTGAGGAAGAGAAAAGGCGCAGACGGATCAAACTGGGGGATGTGTATTTTTCCGTACAGGCTCGAAACGATTTCCCTGGGTACGAATCAATCCAAAAAGGAAGTGTCAGTCTTTTCAGGCCACACACACTCTGTCTCTCTGATCTTTACATTTCTCTCCCCACCCCGCCTGTCCCTCTTGCAGATTCATTTGAATAACCCTCTGGTGCACTTGTAAGTGCAAGTTCAAAGCTGTGTCACCATGTCCTCTTCTCATACATTTGATTGAAAGCGGATTGCATTTGCCCTGATTTCCAAAGTAAGGTCATGTTAGTGTAATGCCTACAGAAAAAGCAAAGTTGCATGGTGTTATGTGGGATCTTTTTCAGTCTGGTGGTTTGTCGGGTAATGTTATAGTGTTATGATCCCCAAAAAGTTTATGAGGACAAGGAAGGAGTGAACTTTTTTTCATTGATTTATCAAAGGGGTGTTTGAAAGGTATGTGACTTCAGAACAGATTTATGTAACACCATGAATCTTTGTGTGCTTATACACAGAAGAGGCAAATCCTCTATAATTGGCCCTGTCGAACAATGCGTGGCCCCTAGAGATCTCATTTACCGCCTGCCAGTTTTTCAAAAAACTTGACACTGTACTCTGGTACATAACTGCCCTTTCAGTTAGGGAACAAATATGTGATGTTGCAAAAAACACCTAAAATTTGTGGATAGAATTAAATGAAATGAATTACACATCTCATGAAGATGTGTGCATCCTTTATGTGAAAACGGGTGACTATCCACTATGGTTAGCCGACAGACATTATAATAATTTATATGCAACTTCAAGGTGCCATTAGGAGCAACATAGTATTGCAGTTTTTGGTGTCAAACTCTGAAATAAATCCTGTTTTCCTGAAACGCCATGGCAATACACCGGCGTCGCTAATGTATTTTATTTAGATCTATTTTTAAAGAAGTATTTTCGAACCTTGAGCGCCTGCCACAAACATTTTTGGAAATGCACAGAATTGTGGAAACCCTAAAAATGCCGTTTCCTCAGGATTTCAGTAATGAAAAATGGCCGTGAAGACATCCGTACAACAGATGACATCGTTCCAGAATAGGCTCATTTTGCATCACAGCTGTTCATTTGAATGAATGGAAATTGTTGACTGTATTTTATGCTCCCATATTGATCTGACATCTGTTATGTGTGTATCCGTACCCTCGCTTGTCCTAGATTGACCCCGTCTCCACAAGAAAGAGAAGGATTGAGTTTTATCGGGAAAGCTGATGACACCCACTGTCCCATCACTACCGTGCATAATGAGAGCAGCAGAGATAAATTACTTACAATTTATATTCACCCAAAACAACATCACATAAACATACCACACCGAGAGACAACCGTTTGACACATTAAAAGATAGCGATTACGCAAACCTATGGCGAGGCTTTACAGGCATGATACTCAGGCATGATACTTAGATACTACAGTATGTCACTATTTCACTTTCACATATACTAAACTACGTACTACTATAATATTTAGCTGTAATAGTAACTTGTCATTTCAACTGTTTTGTCCCACAGTTAATGGGCGCTAAAAACTGATTGGTTGTCAGATTCATGATACCCTGTCTCACCCTCTCTTTTTTTGGCCCTTGAATAGTCTCGGTGCCCTTTAATGACCTGCGATGGACCCACATCACTGAGTCCTCTCATGTTCGTGATTAGAGTGTGTAGGGCAGTCACATTTTTGTGGGGGCAGGGGGCATCAGGCAGGACACCAAACTAATGTTGGGAGTTCTTCCAGTCCAGTGAATCTTCAGAACTGAATTTGCGCTTCACTTAACGTCTGACAGAATATGTCTCATTAGTAGCTAGAACAAGTTGTGTATGGAGTCGAGTGTGTACCTAATTAGTGTGATGAATAATTTCCGAAATGTAATGTTGAGGGCTGTGTAAAGTGATAAAGCATATCAACTGCCGATGGATATCTGCATGAAATCTTCATTTTATAACATCTGCATCACCATGTATCTGAGTCAGACAAAAGGAAGCTGTACAGCTGAGTGTACTCTGATCTTTGAAGGAGTGCTGAGGCATTATTATATTTACTGAATAGAACATACCTCAGTAATTGGCCAACCAGCATAACTAACAGGAGATCCTTACTCATAAAGTTTTTAACATATTGTCTGAAAAATATTTTTGCTTGTTGGTAGTTATCAGTGCTGAGAGCTCAAGAAAATTGCTGTGTGCTGCTAGTGACAGCAGAGCCCCGAGGCAGCCAGTGTTGGTGGTTGACTCCTCAAACCAATTCTTTCATGTGGTCCTGATTCTTCCTCTGGAGGGAGTAGTAGTGCAGGCAAGTTTGGAGGAGTTTGCTGTCCGGACTTCAGGGTTTGCAGTTATAGAGCTGGATCAGAATATTACCTAAGATGATTATTCTCATATAAGTGTGAACGTCAACAGGGAACAACAAGATCTGTGCCAGTGAGATGGGAGGAAAATGGGCAACGGTGATTCATTTAAAAATGTGATTTGTGTGGTGTTGATGAGAGAACATTGCTTTTGTCAGCGATGAAAAGGAGACATGTATTTCTAAAGATGAAGATCTTTGAGAGAGAAAACGCAGGGGACCCCAGGACACACTCTCCTTTCAATTTTCTTATTCTCACCTCATGCCTCGTCCACAGGGAGAAAATTGAGCGCTGGAATTCACGCCATATGCAAAGGGGGGTCGGTGCTGCACACTGATGACATTCATCAAAACTTGTAATGGATTCACAGTGGGAGGCTGAATATGAAACTCCGGGCATGTATATGAGAATTGACGCAGTTTAGACCGGGGTAAAATGTGCTCCTGTTGAGACAGCACTGAGTCAAATCTACTCTAAATCTGATGGGTATGCTGGATAGCAATGTGCTGCAGATTACACACCATAAAATGAGTAATTTCACTCAAGAATAGCGAATGGTTTCGAACTTGTGGTCTGAAATAGCAGCACCCAGTGAATGTTAAAACAGTAACATAAGCGGGGAGAGATATATGAAGAGGGAGGTTGAGGGAAGCAGTGGATGGGAAAGGGAGGAGGATATACTCCAGACAGACATGTGTGAGTGATGGGTGAGGTAATTTAGCACAGCACAACAGAAAACACAGTGAAGCTATACGCAGCTCTTCTACAGTAAACATTCCAGGAAAGTAATAAGCCAACCGTCAGCGTCAGTGATTGGAGGAGGGGGGTGAGTTCGGAGGAAGGGGCGACCTGTGGAGGTTGGATATCTCACTCACCTTCCCTGAGCAATAAACTAACTGGGAGAGGGAGAGAGAGAGGCGTGGGGTGAAATGGAGGTGCTGAAAGCGAGAGATAGAGGAGGGGGTGGGGAAGAACGGGTAGTTGGAGTTAACAGGGGCAGCGGAGAAAGATGAATATGACTAAGAGAAGGGATGAAAAGTTTATATGAGGGGTAGGATGGAGAAGCAGGGGTGTGGAGGATGCACAAAGGCTGTATAACCAGAAAACTGCACTGCAATAAAAAGAACTAATCATACACTTACGCGCCCACTATGTCCGTGTCATCGCTTCCTCCTCACTGCCTCATATCCCCAACGCAGGTATGCCGAACTCTATCCTATTGTGTATTCACTGCACACTGCCATCTCCTAATAGTGTTTTGTAAAGAATTCTTCGTGTTTGTTTGAATGTCCCTGAGATTTGACTTATAAACCAATCAAGTTCTTCATTAATTCTTCCTCCTCTACCAAAACCTGAAGTATTATAATTTCTTGTTTAATACCTTTTTATGTGTCCTTTGTGAGTCTTTTTAAACATTTAAAAAATATTTTTCCGTACTATACCTATTTTTCCTGTATTTGACTCGACTCAAGAGCAGGAACGACAGAAGTTGCACGTCAGGTTGCAGTTCACTGCCGTCAGTGTCTTAAATCTTTAAGCATTTTTGAAAATGTTCTGTGATGGTAGAACAGTTCCACAGCCCTATTTTGTGACTTGATTAAATCTGAATGTGTGGTGTTGCTTTTTGTGTTGCATGGGAGTTGGCGTTTGGAAACGCCAGGGTTTTATCTTCCCCCTGAACTGTAGAGCTGTTGTGCGTCCCACCCAGTCGTTGGTCCCCTTGGGGCCGGACAGGAACTCCGTTTGTAGGCCGTCACACTCACCGCTACGCTGTGTGATTTCAGTTAATGGAAATATGCATCATTTATCATCAAATCAGTGCTGCTTGTTCTCTGCATGCTGTTTGAGGTGTTGATTACAGTGATGTAGTGTTATTCATTAAATTGAGACTGACGGAGCAGGGGGTTGTGGTCATCGATCCAAACAATGTTCAATCAATGGGAACCACGTTATATGTAGATTTTTTTACTGTAATGAAGCTCTAATTCTCATCCAGACGTCATCTAAAAATCCCAGCTGGGCTATCTGAAAGATCGATTGAGCAGTTATTTGAGGGCGCACTGAAACTGTCCGATTTTTTCCGTCAGTGCACGCTCAAAGCTCTGAGCCCCCATCAGCACGGCCACTCTGGTTGGGAAACTCTTCCCCTCCACTGAGCGATGTGAAGTCTCAATAAATTCTCTCAGAGACGGAGACGGAGGAAAACTAAATGTCACGCCAGAGCTGAACAGCAGGTCTCAAACTTCAATAAAAGGCAAACAATATGTGAAGAGCGGGTCAGTTTTTACGAGTTCGGTGTCCAGGCATTTTAAGGTCATCCTTTTGTACCTCTGAATGGTGTTTTTGTTTTTCTTCAGTTTACCACTTGAAGGCAAAGATAATGTTTGAAGTTGAGGGTGAAATGCAGGGCAGAATTAATATTCCTGAAGCACATGTATCAGCAAAGAGTCCTTTTTTCCCCTTTTTAATCATATTGATTTGATATAGGGACAATGTTTAGGAGGATGTGTGGGTGGTATTGGTGATATTGATGAAAATATGATTCAGAGAAGTAGAGTATATGATTACTTGGTGGATTTTGGGGCTGTTATCAGAAACGTCAGTGGAATGTTTTGTTTGGTGGATGTGGGGGCAGAAGAGGATTTGAATACACCCTTTCCCACGCTACCTGTTATTCATCGGTCTGTTTTCTCTGGTCTAGCAACAAACAGTTCAAATGGTGGAAAAATAATCCGAGGTAATCCAGTCATGTCTTCGTAACTAAACGCTTCACTTTCTGCACATTTGTCTTCACTTTTGCTTTCTTGAGGGTATTCCGATTATGCCATCTGTTCGTTTACTGATATTATTGCCGTCTTTCTCGCCTTTTCTCCATTTTTCATTGTTACCTTTTCCCTATTTCATTCACTGACGAACGCACTGATTCATCATCATCTCCTTCCATCCATCAGTTCTCCCATCTCGTCTCCTGTTGCTCTAGGCCATCCTGCAGACCATGGCCGTCCGCTGCTTTTATAATATGATGACAGTATCATCTCCTCCGAGGTCTGTGTGTGACTGTCTTAGTCTGTGTGTTGAGAAAGAGAGAGAGTGTTGAACACCATATTGTTATTGTTTTAGCTTTTCTATCATCGCTCATCTTCCCCCTCCAACTGGCAGGTTTTGGTTATGATGTGTGATGGCCCATTGTTTTGACATCAGCTCCGTAACTCCACAGGCCCATCCTCTGAGTTTTGGCCTTCTACAGCAGGAAACAACACTTTGTTAGCACACCACTCTAATTGGTGGAGTCACCTAACCTTTCAAGGCCCTGTTCCTCCCCACCAGACACAGCAGGTGGCGTGCTCATGCGCTAATTGTACTCCTTATCTCGGCCCATGGTGGAGCGGCTTCAGAAGCAATCACGTCACAGTGACTTTTTTCCCCCCCTCTGGTGGCTACGTGCTGACAGACCACCCACCACGGTCATGATCTTCAGTTCCCAGGAGGCAGAGCACTTCAAATAGTTGTGAGGAGTGGAGAGAAAGTGGAAGAGATGCCCCGCTGGAGGAAAGCAGTGATAAAAGGAAAGTGAGAGGGGTTCAGTGAAGAGCAGGGTGATGAGAACTCAGAGAGCCCTCAGCAGGCCTCTAGTTGATTTTCCTCAAAATTCAATGACGGAAAATCTTTTTGCTTTAAAGGTTCTGTTCTCCAGGAATTAATTATTTCCTGTCGTATTGGAGACCTCACTTTCAGTGTTGAACTGTGTTACAGTTTAATCTTTATGATTTTCATGAAACCAAACCTCGTTTTTGTTGCTGTTAATGGCCGGCCTTTTTCGAGCAATAGGCATTCAATGTGTTGACACGCTGTAATTACCTCTCTATATAGTAGTTTTTCATTGTTAGTGGCGGGGTCAGCCGTTCCAGGGGGACACTTAAACTGGCTACCTACGCACGAATCATTCAGAGGAAATGATTCATGTAATGTAATCCAACATTACTGGCTGTAAAGGTCTCATAGATATCATTTTTACCCGTTATAGTTCACATTAAAATCATTCAACTGGCGAATCACAGTGTGGCTTTCACAGGGAACACAATGTATTTGTAACACTGCCCGATGACGCCTCACACGCATATACACACAACCCCAAAGCCACTGTGTTCATCTAGAGCACAAGGATTAGCATCTAAGAGCCTCTGCATTTTACATCCGTCTTAAGGCCATCTCCCATGTGTCTTGTAGTGACACACAAAAACACAAAAGGCCCACCCGAATCAATAACTGATTATCGGGCAACAGCATACAGCACTTCTAATCAATTTCAATTTCCTTGTTTCGAAGCTTACATATGAATTCCAAGATGCCCCTTTTTCTAGCTTATGATTACAAGGATGTGACTCGTTCCATTATTGGATCCCTGGAATAAGTTATTGGTGTTTTGCGTGACCTTTGACTCCAGTTGTCTTCTCTAATGGCAGCTCCGTCATATGAGTGGAGGTCAGCTGTCAATTGAGGTGTGGACAGTGGCTTTCTCATGTGTGCAAGAACAGTTCACAGATTCAGGGACATGCTTAATTGCTTTGACTTTGCTCTTCATGTTCTGCCTATTTCCATTACTCTCCGCTCTGATTTGGTTTTTCTTATGGAGTTATCTTGATCTTGATCTGGAGAGGACATAAAGAAGTTCAGACTTGGACAGAAACTAGATTAGTAATGCCTTCACTAGAGTCATGTGGACAGGCTTTGTCAGATGTAAGCACATCATCTGCCCAGTGTGAGAACTGGCTCGGAGACTGCAAAATGAAGAGAATGAATTGCTTGCTTTGGTTAATACTTCTGTCCTGCCAGCTGGTGTGTGTGTGTGTGTGTGTGTGTGTGTGTGTGTGTGTGTGTGTGTGTGTGTGTGTGTGTGTGTGTGTGTGTGTGTGTGTGTGTGTGTGTGTGT
>JAVQJD010102304.1:0-121431 GCA_036023655.1 Nannoperca australis | reverse complement strand
TGTATTTTGATGTGAATTTAACACAATATATATATATATATATATATATATATATATATATATATATATATATATATAAATATAAATATAAAAATCTACACCTTTAAGTAAATGAAATCTTTTAAAAGAAGATAGATTTTCTGAGTCATACAAACATTTTATAGAAGGTTCTTTGCCAGGCGTGAAACCTGTGCAGCGATTAGAACACAGTTCACAGAAAGTAGAGCACAGAAAGAGATAGGCTAATGGCAATCTGATGAGCATGTTATGTTTATCATGTTGCTAGGGGCAACTGAACATGGAACCACAGCAGTGTTGGTAAAGAAAGGGCTGTACACAAGAGGTTGCATCAACCTATGGTACAGGGTGTGTGTTTGTGGATTTATGAGTTGACACACACTGATCTTTGTCTGCTGATGTTGTTTTGTTTGGAAGGTAAATGTATACATGAAAAACTATCAACACCAATACCTTGTTCACCACTTTATAGAGAGCAGGCAGCGTCTAGTTTAACACTAGAGTACCGAAGAGTACTCACATACATACACACACACACACACACACACACACACACACACACACACACATACACTTTGACAGAAACCATTCAACAGTAGTTCCAGCCATCTACTGGCATGGCACCAAGTGCAGCCTATTCACACAGTGACAACACTGTGGCAGTAACAACAAGGCAGTAACTCAAGAGGTCCATTAAAAAGCCATTATTGTACATCCCTCTTTAAACTGGTCCCTCAGTGATAAAATCAAGCACAGGGCTAATTCACAGTGCAATCATAGCACATATATACCAACGTGTGTTCAAAACTCCAGTGGTTTCTAATTTTGTGAATCAATGTCCTGCTCCCTGAATGTCTCTTTTCAACAAAGCAGTGGGCAGTGCCTGTTATTAAGGAAACTCATAAAAACAACTGTAAAGCAAACACTTTTCATGGCTTTTCACTTCCTGCTGCCGCTGAAGAATGACTTCCTATAGAAAAAGCTGGTGACTTTTACCACAGACGTCTGAAGTCTACGTATATCTTAGAGTTCAACCGAGCGTCAACAATACGCTATTTTTAACAAGTCCTGTCTTTGCACCAGCCTCCTGTCTGGCTGTTTGTCTACCTCTGAGTCTTTCTCTCGCTATCTCTCCCTGTAGCTCTCTCTCTCTCTCTCTCTCTCTCTCTCTCTCTCTCCTGACATTGCTCAGACCTCGCCTTCGTGGCCTTTGTTTGTTAGGGATTAGCTCCAACGACTTGCCTGGCCATGAATCTGTTCTTCCACACCAACATCCTTCCCTTTGCCTTCTCGGCACTAATCCTTGTTTAGTTTTCTTTGTTTTTTTGTTTAAATTCGTCTCCCCTGCCACCTGCATACCCATGAAGTTATGTAACTCTCTTAAGACTTGGACATGTATTTTTCTCTTTTTACAAGAGACACCAGTTGCAGTTTTGTTGCAAAAAAGAGGATTATAAAAAGTTATTGGATACTGGTTCTATCATCAGCAAGGAGGTGTTGACATGTATAAGCCTTTTATGTGGGCAAAACTGGGAGAGACAGCAATGAGAAGAACAATTTCATATTCAGCATATGTCGCCTACCTCATGATGTGTTTGTGTATCTATGTGGGACTACAGATTATGTTGCTTTCTACAGGGAATTACCATGTAGCATTGGAAGGGATGTGAATGTTGAATATCAACACTGGTGCAGCAGTTAGTTTGACTCTGATCCCTACGCTGGTTACAGCTTGTAGCAACTTACATACAATAATTCATAGGCAACGGTTCTGTAATTGTGCTGTATGTTTGTTAAGAGTGTGCCCTATGCTCTGAAGATGTTTTTCATTATACAGTATTTGTCTGGCAAATGGGGACAATTTGTATCAGTAGAGAATACATGGAAAACAGTGTTTTGTTTACCTTATCCTTAAATCTTTACATTGCCGATTTACTTGTGTGCTACCATACCACCACAATGTTATCTGCAGAACAAGCCTGAATACACTCGTGGGAAATAGACAAATGTCTCTTACACACAATGCCACAACTTTAAAATGTTTTTCTGCACTGTAGTTTCTTCTCTCTCCCTCCTACACATTGTTTACACCCACGTTTCAACAATGAAGCATAAAGCCTGTAAAGTATTTATACACAACAAAAGCATCTAGACGCAGGGACAAAACAGAGGGCACTGTGATCCCTGTGTGTGTTCTCCAAATGTTTATCACTTTTGCAACAAGTCCTTTATGTAAATTATTTTTTACTGCCCTGCATTCAACTCTACTTTGACTGATAGGAGATACTTTTCCAGGTATGACCTACATGTAAATGAACTCAAAAGGTCACTTTACGGTCATATCCAAGATAAAAAAAGTTATCACCTTCTTATTCTATTGTAGAGAATTGATCCACTGTCGTGTACTACAACTAAAATATGAAGTTTTAATATTTTTTGAATTCTTGAATATACACTTGTATAGATTCCTGGATGACTTGCACATGGCAAAGACACGTTCCATCACTAAATACAGGTCTTTGACTTCTTGTAGCAAAGCTATTTTGTGGTTTATATTTTCATCACAGTGGAGCTCTACAGCTCAGTGGGGTCTCTGACACAGCTGGGTCTTGTCTCCACTCTATTCTGGGAGGGCTAGGTCATTCAGTAGTCATTGGAACAAAGCCAAAGGCCGTTGTTCATCTCAGGCCAAAGTGAGGAACTTTTACCACTGTAATGAGGCCTAAGTTGCCATGGCAACAAAGTGTTAGAAGGATAAATAGTTGTTTCAGAGCAGAAAGTCAAACCGAGTTGGAGGTTGCAACTCCTCTGACAGAATCCTTTTATTGACATTTTCTGTACAATTTATCATACAAAGCACAAACTTACATAACGTGAACTCACCTCCAATCCTGTCTGATGACAGACAGACAGACATTTTTCCAGAAAGATCACTTTCTTTCCCAACCAGACTGGTATGCCAGGCAACCTCTTGCCTACACTTGTTTAGTAGCTTCTTGTCATTTTAAACAGTTTACCAACAAGCTTGTTTATCTTTTGTAGACAGGGATATGAAGGTCTGCACCACTACAGTACTTAAGACATACTTTCCTTTCTTCAGAAGTTTAATAGATAGTTCACTGTTATCTTGTCTATAAACCTGGAGCTCTGTAGGCTGAAAGGTGCAATCTCTTCTTCAGCACCATCCTACGGTCATGTTAGTGGCTGCGGCAGAGAAAACCTCTTTTATGACATCTTTGACACTTTGTGACATATTTTGTGCTGCCGCTAAGTTCTTTTCCCTTTGCGTTTTGATTGCTTACTGACTGACTGAAGGGTCACAGACCTGAAGTCCTGTGATAAACACTTGTGTCATCGCTGCAGGCTCTTCACCCCTCTTCACCCTGGCTTGTGTTGGTGTTTAGTGGCTGCTAAGTTCTGACTGACTGCCTAGGGTGAAGGTGTACAAGAGTATCTCTCTTATTCCAGTCTCCAAGCATCAAAGTAAATCAACACATTTCATCTGGTTTTATCCCGGGGAAATCGCAGATCCTGTCCCCCTCAGGGCTCTCTGGGAAATCACAGATCCTGTCCCCCTCAGGGCTCTCTGGCTCTGCCTCAAACACCAAACAGGACTTCAACTTCAACAAGGGGTTCAACTTCTCCTCTCAGCACATTTCTGTGACCCTTGAATCATTTACATAAGAATTTTGCTGGCCACTGTCTCTCACTGATATTCAACAAGTCCAAAAGATGTCCTGGCATGCTTCCTCGGGCAATGCTGAATATTTCATTCTGTTAACGAGTGGCAAATTAGATTGATGGCTGCTCGGCAGATTGACCACCTAGGGAGAGGTCACAGTATAAACCTCGGGCTTTCATCACAAGCCGGGCCCTCCTGAAGCGAGTACTTGAAAGATTAGTACATGTGAGAATGAATGAGTGTGTTTGTGTTTCTGCATGAAAAACTGTAAGGGTACACATTTTGAAATCAATGTTTTAATCCAGCAAGAAAGCCTTTCCATTAAAGCCTTAAGATCTGTGTCTGCTATTCCCTCTTGAGAAGGGGAGGTTCAGGAAGTGTTCTGTATAAGGCAAACAGTTGAGCTGGCACAGACAGATGCACAGTCACACTGGCCAATGGCATGAGGGTTAGCATGCGCCTGAGACAGAAATGTAAAAAATACTGGCATTTCTATTCTAACTTTTCTCTCCCCCTGGAAGATACCAATCATGTAATTCACAGAAATGGATAAGGTGATCAAGATAAAAATAGTTTTCTAAAGAAATAATTTAAAATAAATTCTACAACCATGAAAGTACAACTCTTTGGTTGGTGAAGAAATGCATGAAGCTTCAGAAGTATAGCGACTATGACTAAGTCTGAATAGCAGAGCAGAAACTCTTGTATAACACATTTAACAAAGCCTTGCCAGCAGGCATTATTCAAACTGATACTGTAAACACTGAAGGCAGTGAATAATAACTCACCTGAGCATATCCAAGTATAACTTCAAGTCTAAGGACATGTTGAAATTAGTCCTGAAATTAAACTGTTTTGTTTGAAAAGCACTATTTATTCATTGATTTCGTTTACTCTCGTTGCCAAAAGGGAGTACCAGCTGGAGCTGCAGTCCTTAGCCCAAAGTTTCTTCACCCCTTGTTCTTCATCCTACAGTATCATAATGACACACCCTCGCTATCATAAATTAATCAAGAACAGGCTGTTCCTTCATTGAATAATGCAGCTCCAAAGCAAGAACAATATCGCCTAAAATGGTGTCAAATTAATGAGCATTTCACCGGCTGTTATGCAACTTAACAGATGGAAAAATCAAGTAAGTGTGTGGAGGTTCTCCAAATAGCATATATGTGATGTTTTATACACACAGAGGAAAACCCTGCTGTATACCATAGTGTGTCAAGTATTAGAAACATTTTATATATAAAGCTTTTTCCGCTGCCTCAGAGTTTGGCACTGATAAATGTTTACAGCCAAAAGCTACAGTTACATCAGCCCCATTAGTTGCATGGTTTTACTTCCATTGTACTGTCTGTACTCATGCCGTATCAATCATCACAACAGGAGATAAGAACAGGCTTTAATAGCCATACCATATAGCCAAGTTAAGACAGGTTAAAATTTAACTCATTTAGATATGCTATGGCAGCTCAGCTTCTGGAGAAATTTGATAAAATACTGATATGGGTTATTGACCAGACGACATTACAAATATGATAACATCTGCAAATATCAGAATCAATGCAAAAAAATACCATTGCCATGTTTATTCCAGGCACATTTTATCAGGATAAACATTGTCACAGATATTTTATCGGAATAAATAAGGAAAAGAATCCAGTTTTACCTGAGAAGCGGTAATTAATCTAACTCAAACAAGTATTCAAACTAGGGCAACTTTCTTTGAAAAGTTATATATATTCTCCAATATTAAGTGTTAATGCAATTCAGTACGCTTGTTTATTCACTTGTCCTCTAGTATTGGAAAACCACAGAAACTATGAAATGTATTCCATAAAATGTTAATGGGACAAGAACTTAGTTGTTGATGTATTTCATAATTGCGTTTCAGAAAAAAAATTAACTGTGAACATCCAGAGTCGGTGGGGTTTAAAAGCCAGTCTGTATGTTTGAATTCAGTGACTTCAAGAAAACAACCCTTAAACAAGAACTGGTAAGAGTGGGGGCAAAGGTCAGTTTTGTTATCAAGATTCTACTTGTACATGACCACAATCAAAAAAGAAAACCCCTCTTTCATAGCCAAATTATCAGTTTAATGTTATCTTAGGACATACCTACGTCTGACATATATGGCATGATCCTTACACATATCTCTATTTTACTGACACATATGACGAAAACGTCAGGGTATATGATATTCAAAGGTGGCTCTTAGAAAGATAACAGGTTTGTGTTGTTTTAGTGTTCACTGCTGTTTCCCTAAAGATACCTACATTTTACTGCTCTGATAACCAGACACACCATGTAATTACAGCATTTCCAAGTCAGCACTGTACAGTAAACAGCTGGCTAGGGTTCAGGAGTTCAGCGACGGTCAAAACTGCAGCCGACTGGAAAGATGGTAACTGTTAATTTGAGGCTGAAGTCATTCGACAGTAGCTGCCAAACAAACTATCCAACTGGCAGCAACTTTGTAGCAGGGCATTCTCTTTCTCAAAAACACTGCGAGGTGAGCTGCCAAACACTGTTTTATAAACACTATTTGGCAGCAACAAAGAAGGTGTCAGGCCAGTTTTAATTGACCTCCAGAAATACAATATAATTTGAATTGAATCAATATGACAACAAACATTGTTGTTGTTTTAGAATAACCTTATGTTTCTGTAAGGACTTCTTCTTAGGTTAGATTTTGTTTGTCTCTGTTCTCTGGCTTTTTTCTCCATGTCATGTTTGGTTGTTTTGAAGTGAAGCTCTAATTATGATGGATCTAGGAACAGTGTTTCTTTTGTCTGAGTTCAAATATGTCAAGTTTTAATGATTGTCCTTAAACAGAATATTTTTAATAAAGGAAACACATTATTATGTGTATACTGTAAATCACATGCACATATCATTGCCAATCCAATGTAACATAGACATTGATGGTGTAGATTGCTTTGTGAGCTGCATTGTTGTATATTTTGAATGCATATTCCAATTAATTTAGAGGTGAAGTAATACATAGTGCTTTGTTTATCAGGCATAGACAAATACAACCAAATCCAACCGGACAATTAGCTCGACACATTCTTGTGAATAATGTGCTTTCATTAAGTTATATCTGATTTATCTAATTTCTAATTTCTGTAACACAATCTAATTAATGCCCTTGTCCTACCCTATACTTAATCCATGAGTGTAAACACTTGTGTCAGCCTTTTTAGAAGAAGTGCTGATCCAAGAAACCTGACTAGTCAACATTACTCGTCTGGTTCATTGAAGCAAAATATGATTCTCAAGCAGCATTTATAATCTGATTTGATACATGCAGATCCAGACAGTGAAAAGGTGGACTTTGTACTGAACGTCCTTAAGAGGGGTAAAGAACAACTTTCAGCTCAAGTTCAAATTTAATGTCCTAATGAAAGACTCTCTATTCAGGTATTACCTTATCTGATAAGCATGAACCTATCAGATAAGCAAACAACAGACATACCTGTGAAAGAAGAGAAGGATTGACAGCATGGTTTGGTCAATGTTGCTGTTGCAGATCCCCTCATTGAGCAGGAAACAGGGGTCCCTCACCACCGATTCCAGGGAGTCCTGCCTCATGATGTTGTTCAGCTTGTCCGTGTTCAGATTCTGGTACATCAGCTGGTTCCGGAGCTGACGGAAGTGATTGACACTGGGGCTGGTTGGGCTTCCTGGCAGGCCCCCGGTAGTACCAAGGCCCTGACCCTGACTGCTGGACAGGGAGTCATCGCAGCCATTGGCCAGATCCAGGCAGCAACTGCAACAGTCCAGGCCGATGGGCGAGCGGCAGTCATCGTCTGTCATCTCGAATGGACAGGTGGATGAAAAGGAAAGATGCCCAGCTGTAGAAGGACAGGTGCAGGAGTGACACTGAAACTGAGGTGTATGAATGAAAGACAAAGTGAAAGACACAACTGTCAGTTGCAGGGTGTTTTCCTCAGCTCAGACAGACAGACAGGCAGACAGGCAGCCTGGGCTTGTCTAGTGCCTCGTCTTGTCTCCACTCCAGGGCCGGGATGGCTAAATGGCAGGTTGAGTTCCTCCCTGAGAAGTGCAGTCACGCTGGGCAACTCTGTCTGCTTATATCCCTGAGTTTCTCCTCCTATGGCTCTGCTGCGTTTAGCCTTTTGTTCGGGCCCGACGCTGCTGCAATATGTTGCTACTGTGGCAGGAGAGAGAGTGAACGCCAGCCCCCACACACACACACACACGCATACATACACGCTCACTCACACGGATTCAGCAGGAGTGCGTTTGAAAGCAAAACCCAGAAGCTGCTGCTGCTTATCACTTATTTTCCCTGCACTTTTTTTTTTCTTTGGTCAGTGTGTCTAGAGACAGTGGGAGGGGGCGAAAAGGGAGGGAGACAGAGAGGGTGGGGAAACCCCTGTGATTGGTAAAAAGCATCGCTGGTTACACACACTGGGCCCTCCTCTTTTCTTTTTCAGCTTAGCTGTGCACGCATTAAGGGGAAGGGAAACAGACAGGGAGGGAGTGGAGCCTCAGAGCATGCTTGAAATGTGCAGTTCTGCCTGTCTCCACCCTGCCATGGTGACAACACAAGGAGTGGCTGGGGGAGGGAGGCTGCAGCAACACACACAAAGACATGATAACCCATCTGTTTTGCAAAAAGATATAGTTTCCAGTAAATGTGAGTTGCCAGCACAGCATTTTACATGCTTCTGAAATGAAAGAAAATGTTTTTTTGTTGAGCTTGTGTGCTTTTATCCATTTTGCCTCTATTGAATAAGTTTTTATATAATCAGTAGTAGCATAGAAGTTTTCATTGTGCAATTAAATATAGTTCACGATTTCTTTGCTCGGGGGTGGACTGTGAATAGGTCTGGAAAGTCACATTAAATATTCATAAATGTTTTCCCTTTACATAGCTCCATTTTTGGTGGCGCATTGGTAAGCACTGCCACCTTACAGCAAGAAGAGGGGCCTTTCTGTGTATGGGCTTTACATGTTCCACGTGTCTTGCTTGGGTTTCCTTCAGGTGCTCTGGTTAGTTAACTCTAAATTGTAGGTTTATGTGAATGCAAATGGTTGTCTGTGTTCATTGTGATGGGCTGGTGAGCTCTCCTGGCTGTGTGCATCTGCCCAATGTAAGCTAGGATAAGCTCCAGCCCCCTGCAGCCATGCACAGGTAAGAGGGTACAGATAGGTTAATGGATAGCAATCATTGTATGATTGTTGTGTTTTACAATAATGTTGTGGGGGGGGGTTACCATATGAAGTTAATGTCATAATAAATACCATATTATATATATATAGCATATTAGTGTAATTTGTGTGGGTGTGCATGTGTGTGAGGGTGAGAGAGAGAGAGACTGACTGTGTGCTTTCAACTTGCATAGTAAACATACACTTATCAGGCCTCCCATGTGTTTGTTTACGATTTTGTCGATTTCCATATCTGTTCCCAGACTGTTTTGGATTGGGTAAGAGCGTGCTGTGTACTTGTCCTCCAGACGAGTGTTTCACAAGCCCTGGTTAATACCGGGACAATATCATTACAGCCATACAGACGGCTCCAGAAGGAATGCACTGCTGAGCCCCTGACCTCGGCCAGTGACCAACAAGTGTACTGCATGCTGTCTACAGATGGCCAGTCATGCTAGAACACAACAACAAGATAATTACAACTAGCATGTCTTACTCTGAGGCATGCTGCTGTTTCTGCTGCAATAAAAAATGTCACACCACGCATTGTTGGATATAGCAGTGGGATCAATTAAGCAGAGAAAATGACTGACTATTGCTTTATTGAGTGTGTAATGATGTCCTCGGGCAGCGGGGCTGCTGCAGTTTTGTTGGTGGAAGGATGGGATTGAGGAATGACTCGGGTAGAGGCTGCCCTCTAGTGAAAAACTGTTTGTATAGCCTTTGATATAGAAGTCAAGTTGAACAACCTTCTGTAAACATTATAAGGTTAAACTTTCTGCTGAAAAAGAACATTTTCATTCCTCCCCCTGAAATCTCAATTTAAACCATTTTGCTAAAAAACATTAACTGGCTTTGGTCTAATCCCTGGAATCACAGAATTTAAGCTATGCTGGTTTATTTAAGCCTGTAAAACGTGGACAAACTGAGCTTTTGAGGGTTTACTATATATCTATGGTGGTTACAACCTATTTTCTGGTGGAGATGAGGAAGCAAATGGTCAAACAGCAAGAGGAACAATTGAGCTATTGCATTACTGAATCTCCCATTTTTTCCCCTCAAAGAACTGTGGAAACAGTATTGAAAAGACATTCAATAATAGGGATTACAAAAGAAATAAAAAGATACCACAAACCAGAGTTAATTAAAATAAATTATTAGCCTACAGTGGAGACTCCAGGCTGTTTGTCGGTGCAGCCAAAAAATAGTCTGATAATCCGCCCCAAAAACAGCAAATTGTTGTATCTAAACTTTTTATCACAGTTTTATTACGGATTAGACAAACAAGATGTGTTAATGAAGTGTTAATTATAGAGCCAGTCTAGCTGTTTCCTCCTGTTTGTGCTAAGCTAGTTGATCCTTGCTGTAACTTCGTATTTTAATGGACAGAGTGGTTTTTTAATGAAAGTGGTATCACTTTTTTCATCTACCTTAGCTTGCCACCAAAGATTAATGTATTTCCCAAAATGTCAAACTCATCCTTTAAGTCGTCATAGGAAGTACAACACAGTAATTAATCCATCAAACATACATGTAGAGTCCATAAGTTAAAAGAGTAAACTAACAGCTGGCCCAATAGTAAATGTACATTTACTTAAATTGTTGCATTAGCAAACATTAGCCTTAGAAAACTATGTTGTTATCGCGTACTTACACTTTATATTTTAAAGTATGGCAAAATGCAGTGTACTATGAGTGCCTAGATGATGTGCTCATAGCAGTCACAAAGTTGAGCGTGGAACATGGATGTATTATAAGAACTGGATACCAAACCCAAAGATGGCGCCTATTCATTCCAGTGAAAATAGCTAACAACAGTGGTTGCTACTGGCAACAGAACACTCAACTAAAAGAGTAGATGCTGAAATCTGAGGAAGTATCAGCCATAGATATAAAACAATAGATGTGACATTACATCATAATTCATGGTGTAACCGTCTGCTATCTTACCTGGGTGTTGTGTACAATCACCATCTATGGGCAGAAACTATGTTTGTCAGCTGTGCAGCATTTAATGGCTTTACTAAAAGGACCAGAGAGACCAGGGGGGCTGGTACACGCCAGTATAGAGTAGATGAGAGATTTACTTTTAACCTATGGGTCAACTAAAACTACAAAAAGTTTGTAAACTAGGTAACTTTCACGTTAGTCACCAAGTAACAGCTGAGCAGCTGAGTTCTAAGTTGCTGATTGCTAGCTCTTAACAGCATTGATCAGTTAGTTAAACAGTTATGTTACAACCAGCTAACATTGTTTAAAGGGTGTATACACTAACTTAGAGCTCAAAGGTAAACAGTTCAAGTTTTAACATTATTTAACATTAACAAAAAGCACTCGTCTTCACAACGCAAATCAACACAACAGTAACGTTAGCCACGTCCTTGACAGCAACACGGAACACTAAACAACCACACAATCAGCCAACATATTGTTATTCGAGGCCGAACAACATGTTACCTTAAATGTTCACCACATAGACAAAAAGTCATAAACCCCACCTTCTCCATGTTAGCAGATGAGACATGGGCTAAACTGAAAGGTCAAAGTACACATTAAATACAACTAGAATGAAAAACAACTGTGAGGAGTCCACCAGGAGTTCTGCTGAAGGTATTCATGTTACAGCACTCTACCCTCTCCTCTCATCATCAAAACAAACCCTGTGTGTGAGAAAGAGAAATATTTATTATCCTTATTTACAATTTACCACGTTAATAAATATATTAATTCATTGCAATAGGTGTGTTTTTCTTGTGTTTCTGATTGTGATTGCCTGCCAACATAGGCCATAATACTGAATCTATTCAGGATTTCTACATTAAAGATATTGCTTAATGTAGTATATTAGCCATATTGTAAAATGTGGCATTTTTTCCTAAAAACCATGACCATTTTCCAATTTATTTGCAATGAAGAATTGAGTTAAGAGGAGTGTTATTATGAATGATGACCAAAACTTAAAAATGTTATTATCATCATCATCATCATCATCATCATCATTATCATCATCATAACGTCAAACCTGTGTGATTCTATGTGAATAACTTGTTTTAAAATTATAAAAAATGATTAAAATTTTAAATGGAATAAATACATTTGTGTAGACTTCATGAATATGTAGTCAGATTCACACTTGGCTGCTGCAAATGTGTAAAACATATTGGTTTTGGTTCTGTGGTAGCTTGTTTTTGGGTGGAAAAGTTTGCATCCAGAAATACAGACTGCACTGGGCTAAATGATGTGGGCAGCCGATATAAATTATTAATTTGAGGAGAATTGCCTTTTACAGACAGACTCTGAAAGCTGTCTAAACTAGGTCAGTGAAACTAGGATAGTGGAAGCTCATTGCTATCAGAAGCACATTCCTGAAATCTGTCCAAATAACACTGATAAATCCAGTCAGGCCACGAGACACATGACCACATTTGTTCTCATGCAGTTTGCAGTCTAACAAGTGATAAGGGACATGTGTTGCTGATATTGTAGTGATAAATTTGAACACACACAAAATAAATTAATGGCTTCAGTATTTTTCAGTGGGTTTTTTTCAAAGAAAGAAAATGTGCAGTTTCTGATGTATTCTTATTGAAGCTTAATTAGAGCACAATGAAGGATGGAAATAAAGACATGACTAGGGAGAGGTTGCTATCAGACAGCTTTGGCATTTTTATGAACTTCTAAACTTTTGTTTCAGTCAGCATGTACCTATATATTTAAAAGTTGTTTATTCTTGGCATTTATATTGTAGGTTCCTTTAAACATCTTAATATTGAGAAAATGGCTGAAATGGTACTCTCAGTTTATAAAACACTTATATACTGTAGGTCCTTTTGGAATGCACTGAAAATGACCAAATTATTATTTACTGTAAGTCTGAATATTTGTGACATTGAAGTCCTCTTACACTACCAAGCCAAACTTCAAAACATTATTTCATTGTGTTTAAGTGGTTAGTTAGAAATGTATGTGTGTATGGGTGGCTACTAAAGTAGTACGGGTGAACTCACACCTTCAGTCTGCAGCACCAGGAAAAAGTTGTATTTGTTAAATCTTTCCAGTGCCCAGTAATTTATGAGAGATGAGATTACTGATGGCTTGTTTATTGGAATGAGGATTTATAGGCTGCCGGTTATTAAGTCTGGAATCAGAATGAGTCAAAGCACATCTGATTTATGTCTATGCCTATAATTTAAAGTGAATATGATGTGTTTCTCTGTATAATTTTCATTCTTTCTTTTTCTGCATGTATGCTTTATTTTAAGCCATCAGTCCAGACTTCACTGTTTTAAGCAAGACTTTCCTGTCATTTAAACTGTTGTCTTGAAAATGTCAAGACAAAGATTACATTCTTATTTCCAACCAATCTGGGGTAAAATAAGTTCTAACCTGCAATAGCAAGAGCTCACATGTTGTGTCCTATTTCAGGTGATACAAAGGTATAAGTCCGTCAGACGACATGAAGGCCAGATAGAACCGGCTCAGCATTGTTACTACTGGTGCATTCGGACACAGCTCCTGAACTTAACATCAAGCATTTCCTAATTTATCACCAGAAAGTTGCCCTCAAACAGCATTTTCTGCAAATACCTGAGAGAAACTAGGGCAAAGTTCCTGATCCCTGCGTGTAGATTATAAGTCATGATGTTTCACTTCAGCATGTTATAGACAAACTTGAAATGAATGTACTAGAGTTTATGTCTGCCTACCATTATTTACATCCTGCTGTTGTACTTTAATGTGCTAAGTTAACATAATTATCTTGATATTTAATATGACATTACCAGAGCACATACAGATGTAAATTGCTATGTGTAGTAAGGGGATTGAAATTCTTTCACATTGTTGTGAGGCATGCCCTTAACACAGTTGTGTCAACTGATCACATCTATCATTCACTTAAAGAAAGGTTGATGGAGAAGATGTTTGAGTAGGAAGAGGTGTGAATGTCTTGAGGCCAATGTTAACTGGGTCCTCTGGCCTAAATGCTCCCACAGAGTTCTTCTTTAAAAAGCCCACGATGAGATCCTGGACTGGGTC
The DNA here is from genome assembly GCA_036023655.1 of Nannoperca australis. Classification (NCBI taxonomy): domain Eukaryota; kingdom Metazoa; phylum Chordata; class Actinopteri; order Centrarchiformes; family Percichthyidae; genus Nannoperca; species Nannoperca australis. Next base: position 107,516 of record JAVQJD010102304.1, on the reverse strand, counting down.
ATTGGCTTTCCTCAGCCAAAGCAAGGCCGTACTGCAAAATAGAAATAACAAGGTGTTATTAAGATTTGTTTCATCTTTTGAAAAGCTTTGATTTCTTAACACATATTTGAAAAATCTCTTATTTAGCTGGATTTAAGATCTTTCAATTGTCTTCATAGTTTGCTCTGCTTTAAAGAGAATCCTTGAACTACATATAAAATGAACTTTGCTTTATCTTACAGGCATTACAAACAAACCAATTAAATTGTCTTCCAGCCAAGGTTTCTTCATATCTCTCTTAAACTGACCCCCCCTTTGGCAAGCCATTAAAATCTACATTAAAAGTTTCTGTGGGGAGAAATGATCGTTCTGTCTTTACATCTAGGTTATAAACGTCTGACTGTAACAGTTTGGAATGCGGTTAGAGAGGTTTGCTTGGTTGACACTGGTACATAAACATGTGTCTGTCACATGAAGTCATACAAGTCTGGAGCAGGGCAAAAAGAGCGTCATTCAAGACAAATACACAGAAAATACATTAGACAGATGATTATACAATATCTGTCTATAAATGGATGCAAGAAAGTTTCTATCAGTACATGCATGAACACTGTAAGAACAAATACCTTTTAAAAGTTAAACCTGTTGTTGCTAGGCTTCCATATGACATGTATTAGGCACTAGAGGGCAGTGAAAGCAAACAGAAGATTCTTACACCTAAATATCATTTGTGCTTAGTGCAACACACAGCTACAGCTTCATGAGCTGTGTGTGTTGTGTGCATGAGGCCAGAGACTGTATCTGAATGTACAGCATTAGAGTGTGAGGGTCTCTCCCTTTTGTGTTGTTTGTAACACATGATGTTTGTTTGTGTGTGTGTGTGTGTGTGTGTGTGTTGGAGTAGAAGTCATTTGGGGTGCTGCAGCGTGATCGCAGCCATTTCTAATACACATCACATTATATAGGTAAAGGGGATTGTAGATAATGAAGATGCACTGCAAAAGGAGAAAAGGAAAGGAAAGGAAATGCAATAAAAAGAAAATGCAAAAATGTTTTTTGTGGTTTTAATAGCATTCTGAAATATGTTATTTATTTAATTAATTTCCATTTGTCTGTCAGTGTGTTAGAACAAGCCTAACAGATGAAAGCCATTATGCATTCATGCCCGCCATTGATTTGACAGACGCTGTCACGCTGGGGGAATAAATCCAAACTAGCACAAAATGTTCTCAATATGAGATAAATATTTGATCAAATTTCATATTTCAGCTTTGAAAACTGACATGTTTACAGTTGAACATGCTGCGGTATAAACATCTACAACAAAATCATGTTGTGTTTCAATAAAACAGAAGCACACCTATCATTTTACAATAATTAACAGAAATAGTTTACAAAATGAACATTATTTCTTCCTCAGATACATTTTGTACTTTAGTAGAGAGCCACTCCTTGACACAATGGCTATCATAGTGCATCATTTCTTCACTGCGGCTTTATCCCATGTGCATTTGATCCTCTGCCTCAGGCTGTGATTGGCCAAGACATCGGGGCCCAGACAGGCTCAAATCCTCCCATTGGTTGGTGAGATATGGCACATAATCCTAAACCCCTCTCACCCCCTGAGGATTAAATTTGCTGTCCAGTCATCTTTAAGGAGTTTGCCCTACTGGTTAGGCTTGAATTGTTGAAAAGTAAAGCAGAAACTCTTTACAGGCAATCTCTCATCATAGGAACATACAGCACCGAACCCAAGTGGTGAGCATTAGCTGGCTGTGAAGGAGATTCAGGCCATGAGCTAAGCCAAGGAAGCAATTACCGTTGTCAGGAAACAGAGGTCTGAACTCTTCCCTCTGACTGTCAAGGCTCTCCCGTAACGACTCTCTTGCTATTGAACTTTAATTCTATGCTTTCATTCTTTTCCTTTTTTTTTCTTTAACATATCTTCCGTTCTGCCTCAGTGTGTCTTCCTGGCTAAGGAAAACTGTGTTGACTCAGTGTCCGTACCTTCCACTGCTTGCCCTGAGCTTTGTTTTAGCTTGTTTCTATCAGAGCCGGGGATTCACTCATGTCTTTCATTTGCTCTCAGTGATAAGCTTTTCAAACATTTAGGACAGTGTTCTGTCACTTGAGTTTTCATAGAAATTCTGATAAATTGTCTGAGAAGACATTATTGAGCTTTATCTGTTGCAGCGCCCCCTCCTTCCCCCCAAAAGTGATTACAGTCTAACGTGTAACTTCTGGTGGTGCTTTTTAAAAAGCTCCCAATTTAGAAAAATACTTTCTACTCCTCTCAGAGACAGATGCTGGAAAAACCTTTCAGCTTAGGTTTAATACATAATCTGGACCAACTATTAGATTTATATGTTGAAAAAGAATTTCTTAAATATCTGTGATTGGTCGCTGGGAATGAACCATGCATCTCCACGAATCTACAATGCAGGTCTGGAAGATATTTTAAATTCAGACAATAGCATGAATAGCACAGTATGATAAGAAAAATCGGATATTTGGAAAGCCAAAAGAATACAGAACCTGATCATAATTCTAGCAAACGAAAAAAAAAAGACGGAAGTGTTCCCATTTATCATTCACTTGTCCCTGCAGTCAGTGTTTGAAGTGCTGCTCCTTTGATTTATATGCATGATCTCTCCAATACATTTGTCTCCAGCTTATTTGAAGTTCAAAGGGATCAGTGCTTAACAGCCAATGTACTTTCAAGAGCAGCATTCAGATATTGCCACTAACAATCTGTCAGCGTTTACATTATGGTCTCGCTATCTTCTGGGAAACATCACAACTAAATAGGAATTTGTGTTGCGTCCTAAGTAGTAGTAATTGGTAATGTGCTTGACACTAAAAGAGGATGTGTTTTTCTTACACTTACAGAACCGACTCTAGAGGGATATTTTGTTTGGAAACTGGAAAAGAGCTCGGAAGTATTCTGAAATTTGCAACACGTGGGAAGAAAAAAATTAATGAAGACTAATCTTTTTGCTGATGTTGAATTCATAATGCTGTGCCAGTGGAGCCTTTTAAAGTCAGAGCTACACACTTTGAGCACTGCTCTCACCTTATGCCTATTAATAACACCACTTTTATTTAAAACTGCCTCTAATTCCAATTATGAAAATGTTATTAGTATGCATGAAAACATGGCGAGGCGAACCGTGCAGGGCTTTAGGCGTTTCTGAAAATATAATCTGAGGTGTTGATTAATGTGAAAACGGTTTAACCACATTCATATCGGCATATGCACATAATCACCCAGCTGTGCCTGTGCAGCCAGCGTGATCGTGTGCAGGAACATGTCACGAAATGGAGCAAAATGGTAATAGAAATCAATAAAGTATTGAATATCTTTAATGAAAGCAAAATAAATGAAACAGCCACAGCTAAAAGCATGCGATAAAAGATCTGCCACATTTTGAATTTGTCTAATCTCGCACAGTTTAGAGAGTCCACTTCCAAACCGCGGGTGAGGCATTTTAGACCTGACATCCAATCTATTTTATCGCCTGTTGCTTATCCATGCATCCACACACACACACACACACACAGCAGACATACAACTCTTAAACACACACACACAAAAACATTCAAATTCAAAGTGTATTCTGAAACACATTTGTGGACATACATTATGTAAATGCTTATATTGTGTTTCGTCCTGGATTTGGATTATGTGACAATAGTATAATCTGGACATGCTGTTCTTGAATGTGTGGTCAGATGAAAAGCATCAAAATGAAAAAGTTTGAAGAAGAAAAATATTTTCACAAAAAAGCACCAGCTCACAGAAGACTTTATACAGGGTGAGATGGGGAATTCAGACATGGTCCTCAGATTTAAGACAAATCCAAACAGGAAATGGCAGGAGCACTCTCCCTGATTGACCAGCCTTAGTGGCCTGTGTTTAAGAGCTGTGCTGCTCTCTGTCCTCCATGTGGATCATCATTGATTGGCCTTGACTGGCTTTTAAGGTCCACCCCTTCTTGGATAATTAGAACATAGCTCTCACTAGAGCATTAGAACAATGGATATGTTTGTTTACAATGTACCAATTTCATTTGTTTTCTAAAACGTGAGTGATGAGGTAGATACAGCTAAAAGTGGATTTTAAAACAATATGGGCCGGGGTGAACCGGCCTCTCGTGCTTCTGAAAGCTGCCGTGTTGTGACTGATTCAAGTTGCTGATGAATGGATGTTGTTTTTTGCTCCTGAGGCTAGTTGTGGCACTCAGCATTTGTTTGGCCAGTCAGAGAGGATGTGTGTCCTCAGTGGCAGGTTGAGGGTAAACTACACCAGCAATCCATGTCCACATCAGTCAAAACCAAGTTCACTCTTGACTTTTTAGGTCATTAAGATTGTGACACATCAGCAGTTAAGAGCAATTAAGGCATGAAGTATTTAATGCCACTGACTAAGCCCCTCACAGTAGCCGTACTAATCCAGGGTTACCAGCTATGTCTACTTTCTCTGACATAATAATACTTGAGCAATTAAGACAAGGCTGTTTCTTGCTTTGCCGTTCTTACATACACAGAATCCTGCATAGAGTAATTACCTCAAGCCCGCAACTAAAACGAAACCTTCTGAATACATGCAGCAGAATTATATCTTACTTGACAGAAAAAAAAAAAAAAATGGCTGGAGGACACAGCGCTGCAGCTACTGGGGCCTGTCACTCACTGTTAATTAAATCCCATCGGTTGTTCCATGGAGAGGTCTTTATCTGTTTTGGACAAACACCATTAGACCAAGCACATATGGCAACAGCAGGTGGCCTCAAGTGCATCCGCTTGCACGGTCACACTGTGTTTTTAAAGGTAATCTTCACAGTGATAATATTTCAGTTTTTACATTTCCTCCTGTGCTTTGTTGCCTCTAAGGAATTCTCAGGTCACCGAAAGAGGAGAAGCAGCCTGCCTACGGCTGTTCTTAATAGAAATAAGGGTTTGTATAATTTCTCTGTATTTTAAAAGGTATTGGAAGAACATTAATTGTAATGTACTTTTGTACTCTCGCTCGCTCTCTGTGTGTGTGTGTGTGTGTGTGTGTGTTGCATCTATGAAGTTCTCATCAGGTAGTACATGTGTAGTAAAAATATCTTGTCTAAACACAGCCAAAAGACAATAAAATAATTATAATAATACTTAAGATATAATAAGAAATAAAAGCTTCTTTAGGGCACTATATTCTGTGACACTATACACTCATTCATTACTGATTACTCAATCATTTCGTACCCCTCAAGTAATGGTCAGATAATCATGGAGTAATGAGCGAATACTTAGTAACTTCTCAATATGATTTACCACTTTACTTCGGGGTGCACAAACAGAGTAACTTATTATTAAGTAATTAGTAATGGATGGCTACTAGTTCAGAGTTAAAATGAAAGTGGCCATTATTCAGATTCACAGAACTAATATTTACTTAATGATTCATTAACACAGTATCTCCCAGTCTGTTCTCTAGTGACTCATCATTATCTGCCATTAAGTCCTACATTTAGAGTTAGGAACTACTCATTAATAACTAATTAATTATCAAGTTGTTTGGGATTTGTTCCTTACTCGTTCCTTAGAAACTGTTCACATTTATTTTATACTGTATTGTAAAGTGTTACCTTATATTCTACACTGACAGAATGCCTTGGTTTTTGGAAACGATCTGATATTAAAACTTAAAAGTAAATAGTCAGTTACTAGAAGGACTGTGATGAAAAACTCACTGAACTGTATCAGTCTATTTTCTGTATCTTCCTTGAGTCTGATTGCCAAAATGACTTCTCTAATGAAATCCTGCCCCAGATAATTAACTTCAATTTGTAATTCAATAAGTGAATCTGGAGAAGAAATATTGTTATAGGACGGACCTTAAAATGCTCTCTGGGGTAATCTAGTTTGTATAGTGGCTATTGGTTTTAGTGTCTCCAGTGCAACAAACACAATTTGAATTATTTATTTAATGCATGTTTATTCATCAAAACTTGTGATTGAAATGTCTAAAGGGTAAGATTGAAGATATATGTGTATCGATTTTAATCAGTAGTTAAGTGGCATGCGTCATATCAGACTACAATATGCATCCGGATGGATGTCAGAAACAAATTATACTCTGCTCAGGGATGAGGTTTGAATTTAAATGCAATGAATGTGTTATGTAGTACGTTTTTCTGAATTCTCGTCTTTCATTTTCTTGTGAGTTGACACAAGCACAACCAATATTTTAAATGTTTCTTTTTTACAACTTAAAAACAACTTTTCTAATTTGATTCACATCCCTGAAGTAAGATATAATGTTTCATGAGTTCTATATTATGCGAGTTAAACATACTACTGACATGTTGTATGTCCTTAGAGGAACCAAAGTCCCTTTGAAAAACTAAATCCCAAGTCTCTAAAAATGTGAAAACATCGTCACCTCTCACCTCTCTCTCTGTGTGGCTCGACTTCTGCCATGCTAACTTTAGCACTCTGGTGTGTATTTCCACAAATGCCACATCGGGAGGGGCTGTGTGAGCTTGTCGATGCCGGTGGGACAGGATGACTTAGAGATCAAAGGTCAAGACAACTGTGACAGATTCCCGACTGTGATACTTTGTCTGGCTGCTGGGTTAGCTGACTTTGGAAGCAAGTAAAATGCCACTTCTGAGAAAACAAGACATTCATAGATATTTTAGGTGGCGAATGAGGGTTAGGGTTAGCGCAGAGTGTGTAAGAGTGTTTAAGTGTCTGAGTATGAGTATGTGTATTAGAGTGCGTGTATGGGTTTTATGGATATTGGCTTGTCTGTGTACATATGGAGGATGCGAAGTGCTGCTGGGTCACCCAGTGTGACACAGAAACTATTTGAGGCCTTTGCCTTTGATGTCTGTCCAACTACACAGCATGATCTTTTTCTGTGGGCTGTTGAGTTGCTGGTGGCATGGTGGCAAACAACATTTCTGTTGCAGGCCTCTCATCTCCCATCATATTCAAACTGAAGCTTGCTACAAATTTATGTTATTTTGTTACATTTTCTCTGCCAGTAACTCACTGGAAGAATGCTCATTTAAGTCACACTTCATTTGGTGTAAACTGATGAGAAACCTACAGAAGCTGAACATCTTTCTAAAAATGTAACTCTTCTCCTAGTTTGTCCTTTTAAGCCCAGTGAACTTTCAAATATCTGAAGGCATTCTTCCATGAAATGCTGACGAGAAATGTCTTTAAATGTGATTAAATCTGCTTGTGGATTCTGTTATTTGCTGAAGTGTTTTAAAGTAAGTGTATCTACATATCTGTGTTATGATAAAGATGTACTTCTTTTTTCCTCCTCTTTCCCTCTTCCCTCCATCTCTGCCTCTGAGCCATGTCTCCTAGTCATGCCCCATGTCAGTTGAGGGCAAGCAGTCCCTCCCAGAGCACTGACAGTTTGGGAGATTGTTTGAGAACCATGACAAGAAGTGGTCATGACCCTTTAGGTTTAGACAGTCTCCTCTGGAAGGCATCATTAAAAGCCCATGGGTCGATGAAAAAGATGTGGGGGAAAAAGGGGGGAACAGGGCAGAACAGAGGAGGAAAGCCGCCAGGGAGTTCAAGTTAATGTGCTGTCACTTTGCACCTGCCTCTCTGAGGTCTCACAACCAAACTATTAAAGACCAGGGCTTTTTTCTAGATCTGAGCGAAACATCGTGCTGCAGCAGTGACTGTTTCACTCCACATACAAACACACACACACACACACACACACACTACATCTTTTCACAAGCCCCTGCATCATTATATGGATGCATTGATATCCTATAAGCTCTATGTTAGGAAATAACTGTACAGCACAATTGAGTACATTTTGCCATTTCCTTGCCCCACACTATATTCTATCGGCTTCATTTACACTAAAGCACAGACGACACATTGGCCAATGTTTTCTCTCCACTGACGATCACTCTGAAATTGAACACAACATTCAGACTCCCTTAGTTTGTTTGCTCAATAACATTATTTATATCAAAATAACTATCTCTCACAAGGAGCCACTGTGTTTGATTGTGACTCATAGAGAAGTTAGGACTCCAAAATCATGCCGTGTTTGTTACCTCTTATACTCAATCTCCTATTCTGTGGATTATTTGCCTCTGTAAAGTTATTTCATTTCATTGAATATGATCAACCTGATATTTTTGACACTCATGCTTATACTATTTAAATTTCTGCTGATGTATACGCATATAATGAATTTACCTAATGGTTGACTTGTCAGTTGAGCATGAGAGAAGTCCTGAGAGTGTGCTTTGCAGAACTATAGTTTGTTTATAATACATTTGGAAAAACTAATTCATATATGACAACTTGTAAAAAAAGAAAAAAAATTAGAAACTGAAAAAACTAAATGTAGTTTTGTTTTTCTTTGAGGTAATGAACTCACATGCAGGAACAACAAACATAGTTTTAATTTCACCTAAATGGTGCATCCTTGTAGCCAGGGGGGTCAGGGTATTTGTCTCTAATCTGCCACCCAGTTCCTGGTTCCCAGACATACCAGACAATGTCCAGAAAAACCACTAACAGACAGGTGACCACCATCTGCTTTCTTCCCGTAGAGCTGCATTATCTTCAGAACTGGAATCCTGAGATTAAAGACAATGAACATGTAAAAACTGGAGGATTTTATTGTGATGTCTTCCATATTTGAGGATGCTGTAATGAGTAATGATAAAGCAAGGTAAACTATAATGATGCGAAATGATGAATATATAGGATATGTTGCCAAAGACATGTGTTCTTTCCTTTATATGCAGTATCTCCAGTGTAATGTTAGTTATCCCAGTCCTACCATCTGTTTATAATTGCCATTAGTTTAATATTATCGCTGTCTAAAACCACTGCCAGACACCTTCAGTACAGTAACATTAGTTGAAAATAAAAAAGTCTCATTTATTATGCTGAAACATTAGCGCATCGATTCAGCTATCACATCAATAATGAACGCCTAGTTTAGTAACTGTTAACGTTATCATCCAGCACATTAGCTATGCTGACATTGCTGAGGCACTCGGTGGAAGCTGAACAAATGCTGATTGATAAAGCTGGCTAGCTAACGTGTCATATAAATGTAGCCAATGTATCATGCAACAACAATAGATTAGTTCAAAGTCACTAGACTTTGTGGTGCAAGCTAGCAAGTTGATTACAATATTGCTTTTTATATAACTATAATAACAGTTTAACTTCACTTACCTCCTCTATCAACATGATAGATCTACATGATCTACTGTAAATCATGTCATTGTTTTGGCTAAGGCCCAGGATGCTGGAATTTCATACACATGTTAACAGAATGATATGACCAAAATTTCCTTTTAACCGTTCATTGAGCCACGGGAGCTTCTTACAGTCTAATTGTCAGTGATAATAGAAAAAGCATGAATAGTGGCAGATGTTTTAATTAGATTATATGGTTCGTGAATGTAATCGTAGTCTTTGAATTGAAGCCACAGAGACACTAACTAAAATGACCTTTACTTAATCAAGAAAAATCACCTTCCTCCCATCAGTTTATCTTAACTGTGTCCAATTCTTCTCTCTCTCTCACTTTGTGCTCCACTCTCGAGCCTTCTGTCTGTCACAACTTCCTTGCATTTTCACCCCTATCTGATTCCTTCACACTGAGAGCCAAAGCCTTTAAACCCATTAAATCCTTCCCAATTCAATTTCAGGATGGCGACACTGCCTTGTGTGCTGCTGCCAGCCTGGACTCTGTCGCAGACAGGGCCCCAAGATAATCACAGACCCCTCCAGGTTTCCTAATCTGGCAATGCTTCCTGGGCAGGCAGGAGCAGATGCTTAGATATTCTGTTCAATGCTGCTGTGACATGAGACCACCCCCTCAGGCCTCTGCAGCTGGGCAAAGGTTTATCATGCACATATGTAGCCGTCATCAGGTGCCTTTGTGGAGCGTTGGACTGGGACATTTAATCAGCCTGAGAAATAAATGGGACCATGGTAGCCTATATCTACTTCTACACCCGGCTGGCTTTCATTCTTCAGATGTAAACAACACTCACAGCTTACTTTTGTAGTTTGGTACAGAGAGCTGTAGTTTCCTGCAATCCTATAATAAACCTTAACCTACACAAGGATAGAATCCAGTCCTACACATAAAACGTGAGTGTTTACAGTGACCTTTTGTTTTTTTTGTTTTTTCCCATTTGGAATACAAGAACATAACACAAAGCAGATTTCAGAAAAACAGCGCACTCTATAATCAAATACTTACATCACTTATCACCAAAAACGTAAACAAAGTGTGTAAATGCTTATACCGTTATATGAAAATAAGAAAATACAATTGCAATAAATTATATTATAATTTAATTATTAATTACAGCTCAGTGCGAAAATGCCCTTATATGTCCTGTATACCTTGAAATTTGTTTATTTGCATTTATGTATATACTCCTACACATAAAGTTGTTTTGTAATGAGAGTCTTAGGGGCCTGCAGTCCTGAAATACATCTAACATCTTCATAAGGTTAAACTGAGAAACTGCTGCAATGGGAAAACCATGTGAGGAGTTTTTGCAAGACAGTACAGAAAAAAAACTGAGAAAGGTTTGCAAATCTATTAATCAAGGACAAATATTTGAAACTTGTAACAAATTTTACTACAAGACTTTACATTAGGTAGAAATACTATCACTGCTCATGCCTTCCTTCCCCGGCAAATGAATGAAAAAATAAATGTAGTTCATTATTTCGATGTTTGCTTCCAAGTTTAGAGAAATAAATGTCAAATATTCCCAGAACCGCAAGCTAGTGGGGTTGATCTCTTTCACCAGCTTTTTCCATCCACATTCGCATGTGAAGTTTTCTCTCTATTGCTCATTATTAAAAAAATTATAATCTTCTCATCTTTGTCAACAGTGAGAAGAGTTAACATAAGTTAAGTTACATTAACTATGCTATGGTGTTTACAGTTGTACAGCTTGGAGCCATCTGCTGAGCACTGTCCTGTCTGTGCCTTATCAGCTATGTATCAATATGCAGTGGAATAGTATTTGATGTCTACAGAAACCAAGATAACTAATTGACAAACCTCTGGGCTAATCCAATTGCAATTTGTTACTTAACAGTCAATTTTTACTAAAAAGTTAAAAGATTTACTAAAATGGGAGTATTAATCTCTGACAAGCTTCAAATAGAAAAAATGTGTCCACCTGACTCGGATTTTTACTCAGAAAATCAATTGTTCAACTGGTGCAATAAACACAGAATTGGGTTGTGTAGTGTACTTTGGATAGACTTATATAGATCCCCTTAAGTTTTTGATCAAAACAGTACAAATACCAAGTACAGATACAAAATGCAGCTTTGTGGCTCCTGCAGATGATACATTTATTTTTTTACCATAAAATACTAGTTTTTCTAAGTACGGTTAGCATTTGTATTGTATGAGCATAGCACTAAGACCTCAAACTTTTTTACTAAATTAGTTTTAGGGAGGACAAAAAAATGAAAACTTTTTGAAAGAGTGGGAAGAGGTCATTTTTGCTGTAAGTGTACAATAAAACAAATGCAATAGCCCAACCTACAAACACCTGAGAGCAGACATCGTCCTGCTCAGGCATTATGAGCCCCTGTGATTGTAGGATTTCATTTGTGGCCGGCTCACTGACTGAGAGAACCGACTGGACAGTGAGCTGAAAGACAGCAGCTGGCAGCTACTTACATCAACACTGATCCTCAGAAACCCCAGACATACAAACAAGACAGACAACAAACACAGCCAAATCCTCAGAGCTGCTTAACAAAGGAATGTTTTAAAACTTCAAATGCTAAGACATGCACAATTGGAGAAGAGATTCAGCCACTGAGATATTTACATAATGTATAATATGCATTGTTATGCAGTCCTTGGAAGCTTCCACTGTGCATGGTGCTGTTGCTTTAGCCTCCAGGCATTTAGCTGAGCACTGATTAGAAGTTACCAGATGTTTGTGTCTCTTTGTTTCATGCCTGGTACTTTTTTGAAACTGTAATCCAACAACATTCCCAAGATTTAAAAAAAGAGATTAACTGAAAGAAATGCAAATTTCATTTTACACCAAAAAATAACATTGAAAACAAAAACAATGAAACACAAAAATACAATATTTCCACTGGCTTAAAATATACTGCATATAGGTCCATGCAACATTATGGAACAATGTGGAATTTATTTTGTTGTTGAATTTTGTGTATGTTTTTTTTTTAATGACTTAAAACTTACCCATACTCCAAACAACTTTAAATATGGGTCATTTCTAGTGCCAAAATGTAATTAAGTATCCCATACTGTCCCATCTGGACCCAGCTTCATTAATTATTACTTGTCCCCAGCCTCAGTTATCCCTCACCAATTAACTATTCATAAGCCCTGTAATGATTAACAATATGTTTTGGGCTAATCTCTATGTAAATTAAGGGAGCTTTGTAAAAGATAGTGCACTTTGCCACGTATCTGCACACATTACTAAATACTCTTTATCGACCTCCAAGGGTCCAGTAACGGTGGAAGTTGATGTTTTGTTTGGACTTTCTTACAGTCAAGAAGAAACTGCCATCTGTGTTATTTAATTATAACGCTTTGTTGTGGAAGCTTGCAACCTCACATCTCTCATCTGCCTTAAATCTAGTAACTACAGTATACAATCCACTAAATACTTAACCATAGATACCCCTCATGTACCCACTAATGTTGGCAAAACTAGTGTTAGGTACACCTTTAAAATGGAATGATGTGCAAACTGTCTTACATTCCCCTTAGTGATTTTAAAGCTTTATTATCTGATGTTTTTTATTGTAACTGTTTTGATTCATTATTTATTGTGTAGTTGTGTTGTTTCTGTTTGCTGCTTGTGTTCTTGTAGATGTTTCTTGTTCTTAGGTCTCTCTTGGAAAAGAGATCCAATTATATAAAGATAATTTTTTTTTTTTTATTTAAAGGATGATAGCTGTTTATTCTTCACTGTACTATACAGATATCGATGAGTGATAGAAAGGTTTTTGCCGTCCCTTCTGCTGCCTCTAGAACTACCTTACTAGAATTCTTGGGCAAGGCAATAAACACCCAACTCCACACTTCACAGGGAAAACAAAATGTATGTTTGCATTCAGTGATTCTCACCTAAATGCATTGTGTATCCTTGAGCTCTTATAAACCTGTTGAATGCGTTTCCTTTTCATAAAATACATGCAAAGCAGATTTTTTTGAATACATTAAATCCTGCATTGTGCATATCCATGTTTACTTGTTTTACATTTTTACCTTCTGTCTTCTTCTCTGCTTTTGCAGCCATCACCAGCTGTTGGTCAGTGGAATAGCTGATAATGGTGGCAGGAAGTGCAACATGTTGCCCGTATGCTCATGCTCGTGTACATGTCTGTGCGTGACATAAACTATACGGGGTCCCACTCATAAAAACAATGCTCCATAGTGGTCAGAAACTCCACACGGTACCTTTAAATCCTCTTCTGTATGTGAATAAATGTAGGTTTTGAAAATTTCGCATCTTGGCACACGCAACAGTAACATCAAAAAAGACACTGTGGCTATGGACACAATAGACAATTTGGACATTGTCAGTAAAACTGTTTGTCCTTTTAAAACCTTGAGCAGCAGAAGATCACATGAGAAGGAAGGGGAGAGACATAATTGTGGCCTTGAGTGTAGACATGGTCAGTGATGACCCTGTATAGAAAGATGACTTAACTTTTGCTGAATTACCTGGAATCAAATCAAATGAAATGGCCATCCGTCATCAAATTCAAATTCCGGCTTTTGTAATGATACACAGTGTCTCAACCACTGGAGAGACATATGTAGGAGAGTGTATGTAATCTAAATGTAAGTGCTAATCATGCTTTTTTTCAGATCAGGAAGATAAAATAACTCTATTCTTTGTTTGGGCCAGAGAATATTCATCAATTTCTACCTTCACACAAGCAAGACAAAGAAAGACAAGGGCATCTCATTTTGAGTTGTTTAAAAGGATGAATACACTTCTTTGACTGTGTTTCAACCGGAGAAAATGTGTTATTGTTATTGCTTGGATTCAACTTAGCAGATAAAAAGAATATTGTAAGTGACTCTGACTTCAGTAAGATAAATTAATATAACCTATATAGGCTATGCTTAAATTTAAGATAGTGAGATCACAAAATTGTATGTTGGAGAAAGCCATCATGAGGTCAGGGGTGGTTTCTGCATTTGTCATTGTGTCCCGACCCGACTCGTACCTTGACAGAGATGAAACCTGCCTAGCTAGCAATAACAAGCCATTGAGGGAACGACCAGTTTTGCAGTCTTCACACACCAGCGTGAAAAGATTCACCTGCTACCTTTGAGTTTCAGTCCTGTGGACACTCTAAACTCTGGGCATCCGGTTTATCAACTTTCTACATGTACATTAAAGCAATGTGGGAAGGAGTCACAGCACCCTGATGCCCTGATCATCCGCCTTACCACACCTATATCAGAGTGGTCCCATTTCACAGACCATGTGCAAATATTGATATAGTCTCCTGCGGTGAGGAAGATTGCTGGGTTTCCCTTTAGCCCTTTTTAAATGGTGTTTCTCAGTGTGGATCGCTCTACTGAAGATTTCCTATGTATTACCATTTGTCTACTAGGGTGTGATTTTACAGACCAAATCATCAGATTGATGCTTCAATAGGCCATATTGTAAAGGCATGTTGGGAAATATTGTGATGTGCAATGAACAAGGCAAATTCACTGTACTACAAAATCCAATCAGTGATGATCTGTATTAGGGATATTGTCAGTATGTGTGGGATGGGAGATGGTTGATGTGACAGAGAGAGAGAGAGAGAGAGAGAGAGAGAGAGAAAGAGAGAGAGACAGAGACAAAGACCACCTAGCAGTTTCCCTCCAGCATTAAGTTGTCCTTCTCGTCTTCACTGAATGAGGACCTTGTCACAGAGGAACTAATTAAGACGGGAAATTGTATGGCTGTGCAGTCCTGCTACTATTCAACATCTGTTCCATCTGCATTTCAGAGCTGTTTGAAGACTGTAATTCAGCAGACAAATCCTTGTTCCTCAGCAGCACACCCACGTTAGCTCACCTACGAGCCTGGAAAAAGCAACTCCTCTCATTTTCATCTTCAGGCCCATAACCTAATTTCCAAAGTGCTTCCATGGGAACTGAGTCAAGTGACAGAAATACCCTTCTTTTTAACCTCACATGGCACGTAAGCATTGATCTGCCAGTGAAAAAGTAATCACTTTATCCCCATGCAAACACCGTGTTATTATGGAAGGAAATGCTAATATTACTTTTTTTTTTACTCCAGCTTTCAAGCATCTAGTCCAGGCCTTCCACCTTTAACATTTGTTAGATCTGACAATCGGTATCTTGTTACACCAGAGATCCAAATTTCTACTGCAGAAGCAAGTTGTTTCCAATGTGCAAGCAGAGCAGACAGACAGCACTAATGGTGTGACATTCCTCTGCCTGCATGTGCACAGCAGGCTAATGATCGTGCAAGCAACACTCGCCCACTTTAAAAAGAAGACCACAGGTAGCTTAGGAGGTGGGTTTAGCCGGAAAGTTCTCAAGTTGTTGCTCTGCTTCATTTGCATCTTGTTTGATATCAAAGTGAAAACTTGGTGCAAGTCGCACACTGTCAAGAACAGACAAAATCCAAAGTTGACATTGACATTAATTAGTTAGTTAAGACATTTAGATCATATCTTTTGCTTTTTGTTGTAGGATGGCCGTGGAGGTGTAGGGAGGTGTGGGGTTAGCACACTTTTACATGCAGTTTATTTTTTAGAACCTTTTAACAAATATATTTTGTGTTTGTTTGTTCTGGTAAAGGCTATAGCCTTCAGCCTCTGCAAACTGGAACACGGACGTTGTGCAAAGATGTTTTTTTTAAGTATTAAACAGAACAAAAAAGGATTGTCTGTGCCATGTTAGAAGATTTTTTGTTTAGTGTTAGCGCAACTGTAGCACTGCTAGTATCCTTCCTTGCTCTACACCAATCAGCATTTGTTTGATGCAAAGGACCACAGGGATTTTGTTCACATTAGCTCCTATGTCAAAATACATTGAACAGAAGGAGGAGGTGTCCATTCCCTCCCTTTTCTCTCACTGGCTGCAGCAGCAGTGAGATCAGACAAATAGAGTCCAACTACAACAGTGTCCAGTATTTATGCTAAATTTATGCAGGGTAGGTTAGCTGAACACACATGCTCTTGCAGCAACGCCCTGTTGACAGATATATTTCAAAGAGTTTACAGTTTTGCAAGACGAGAAGAACAGCAAACAGAATACAGGCTCAGGTAAATGCTAGTGAAGGGCTATTAAAACTATTAAAATGTTTTGAAATGCTGAAAAACAGGCTCTTGTTGTACAGAGTGAGTCTGTTACGTTAAGCACATCGTTGGTTGTTTGTAGCCTAAATGTTCTAGCAAGTTGCTCTCTGTTCGTCTGCTGGTCTACAGTATAGTTAACACGAGTTTCCACTGGCTCATGTTTTGCTGTCACAGAGGAAAAACACAAGTGGAAAGGAGGGAATAGCATCTCCCTGTGTCTTTCCTGCAGAAATGGACTGGCAGTTACCATCAAGTGTCAAAAGTGTCATATTAAAGGATCACGTGTGAATTGAATTTAAGGGATATATGTGTCAATCAACGTGTTTCCTACTTTAAAATTACTTTTAAAATAACTGTCTCAGATGTTGGGGCCAGTATATTTTTGTCACTGCCAACTATTATTTCATTTCCTAATTATGAGTCTATGAGCTTATGAGGCAGGTGTATTTTCACATGATGATCTTGGCTACAGAGCATGAAGGTGAAGCCACATGACAGTGACACCGTGAGGCCACAGGGGAGGGCGGGTGGAGGAGTATGGGCGCGCACAGCTCGGGTTTGTAGCACGGGCACTGGAGCAGAGGTGTAACCGATCCCAGCTGTTGCCGTTGGGGAATGAGAGCTATTCCCGTCCCCCGTGGGTCGGTCACGTGTTCTCGGGGAGCGTTCAGATTGGGGACCGCGTCTGGAGAGAGTGGGAACGCACCGTTGCGCGCATCCGAGTTGGACAGCAACATCTTAAACAGGCGGCAATGATCCGGGCGATGAATCAAGCAGATCAGTTTTGTTTTGGGGCGTTGTCGTATACACTCCACAGTGGTGTGTGATACACAGATCCGTCAGGCACTGGCGCCGTGTGTGTGTGTGTGTGTGTGTGTGTGATCCTTCAGTCACCGACTCGTCAAAACTTCTGCGCTTACCAACTGTGATCTTGACTGCGAGTGTCACATTGTTGCCAGCCGCCCACCGCCACAAGTCGACGTACGGAGCTGTCACGGCGAACCGAGGTAGGCTGTACTTCTTTCCTGTGGTTTTTGAAGGGATAGACAGAGTAACGTGCACACTGGCTAAACAAAAACACTGTTGGTTTGTGCACCGTGCAAGGCGGTTCAGTGTGAGGCGCGGGGTGCCGTTTTGCAATAGGATAATCAACCATATCAGCTGTTCACGAGTGAATGAAAAGCTTTCCCCTCGCACAGAACCAAGCAGGATGAAAACAATGAGTGTGTGACTGATCAGGGGATTTGGAAAACACGAGCGACCGATAGAGCAAAGGTGCCCTCGCAAATCTCTCTCATGTGGTGCGTCAGTATTACATCATGTACTTCATATTGATGCTTTTATCTTTATTTTAAAATGGCCTACAGACCTGTGCTGTGCTGCAAGTGCTGAAATTACACTAAGCTTTGCTGAGTGAGATCCTTCTGTGGCATGTCAAGCTGCATTTGGCTGATTTTGGGGCTTGCTGAAAGTATTTTTCACGTTTCCTGCAACCATAGTGATTATGTAGTAGTACTATATAGATCCAGTGACTGACCTGAGCTGACTCCTAACCACGCCCCTGATGTCAGCAGGAGCAACAGTAAGACATATAGTGGGTTTAGTAGGTGGTAAGCATTTTCCTTACCCATGTGAACTAAAAAGAATATTTGGGTTTTTGCCAACAATCATACAGACAATTGGACTTGTCATGCATTGTTTTTTGTGCTGTGTATATAATATAGATAAATAGAATATCAATGTTAAAGTAGTACTGGTAGGAGACACAATAGAGTGAAACAGATCACCATAAACACATTAACAAATACAACAGGACCCCTACACAGTCCCTATAGGGTTGTTACATCCTTTTGTGGCACTAACAGTATGTCAGTATGATATTGTGGAGACAGTGGAGGCGCTCTGGCTTTGGCTTCAGAAAAGCGGAGTGTAAAATGTCAGCATCAATAATGCAGGATACCAAAACAATGGGAAGCCAGAAGGTGGGGTCCAGTGTTGGCAAGTGTTGGTCCCTGCCTGTCCCTTTCTCCAAATGTGCATCTTGACACTATTGAATAACAACTTATATGTTCAAATGTACTTAAAATAATTACAAACAAATGCGACTGGTTCTAGGCATGACGGGATCAACCAAATGCGCCAACTGCCCCACCAAACCCACATCAATTTGGCCAATCATATGCATTGGTCTGGCCATATAAAGACTGGATACGTTACAGTTACTTTGCAGTCATTTTACCTTATCACAATTCAGGTGTTTATCCTCTGGTTACCAGCCTAGTTTATGCTCATACTCAGTGACTCCAATGAGAATACATTGATTTTAGTCTTAGTTAATCCATGAGATCGCTGCTAGATTAATTTGGCTACTTGTAAATTGTGGTTGTTGGGATTGTTTATTTTCAATCTCTTGTAGGCATCTTCTAGATGTAGTTAGCTAGCTGCGTGTGTGAGTTTTACATTGCATGGTGGCAGCAAGTTTCTCTCCCCAAAAAATTTTCGTTTAAATTTAACTAACATTGCCAAATTAAATTGTAGCTCCACATTTCAATAGAAAATAGTTTTAGTAGACTAGAAATGTATACTGGACTAAGGCAGATAGCTTAGTCCATGTAAGAATCAATAAAGTTTTCCTCCTATAAGAGGGGGGTGGAGGTGGTAAAATGAAATACATTTTAGGCAAATTTATTATTAGATTATATGGCTATAGTTAGATGTATAGATTCTATGGCGATAATGTAAAACAGTGCACATTATAGCTTGCAGTTCTACAGAACACTCATATAGAGTGCCCTGGTACCACAGGGTTCTCTCTATCTTCTCAAACTCAATGGGATTTTTTAATGGGTGAGGATTATTTGTGAAAGCAGTCCAGAACCAGGTCTGCAAAAATCCAAATAATTACATTCTAATCCAAATATTACCTCACAATCAGACATATGTGGCCAACATGGCCAACAGAGCCAAGGCTATTATAGTTTAAATTGGTGGTTCACCATCTTATATAGAACATTTATTTTATCACTCTTTCTCGCTCTCTCTCTCTCTCTCTCTCTGTATGTATGTATGTATGATCACTGTGGTTAATAAGACAGGTCTGAGTGCATGGGGCCCGACCCTCTCAGAGACAGCGCTGCCAGTTGGGTGAATACAGCTGACACCCTCATTCATCATGCATCTACAGGGTGCTGCCTGCTCACGCAGTCTGTCCATGCCTACCCTTCTCTCTCCTTCTTCCTCTCGCTCTCTCTTCCTCTCTTTCTCTCTCTCACTCCTCAGTAGATGATAATTATTAAGACATTATAATGACAAGAGCAGGTCTTTCCCTTTACTAAGGGAAAGACAGGGTGTCAAATTCTACGTGCTAGGATGATTATAGCCGTGACACAGGGTCGGCATTCTGTGTTGATGTTGCATATGAAATGATTTCCAAGAATACATGCAAACACCTACTGTACAGTGGTATACCTGCTTGACTCTGCAGCTTGAAGCAAGCTTATGTCTCTAATAGAAGATTGTGTTGTTTTTAAGACAGAACCGAGGACTTTACTTTGGAGTAATTTCAAATAGCAATTGAATGCATTTATATTTTGCCAATTTTTATTAAAATAGTTAGTATCTTGATGCTGTGACTTCTCAGGGCTTCAAGTATCTTACCTGAAGCAATAACTCTTATAGAATTGTGCCAAAAATTGGCACACCATAGCAAAGCCGCCATGAAATATTAAAATGTTAGAGATGTAACTGACCCACATATAGTGAAACTTAACACCCATGCATAATTAGTGCACTCATGATTAAAAATGTGCTAGCTTGGTCATAATATTACAGTATCCATTTCCCTCCTTTATAGATTTACTCTATTAAACACTGATGAGTAAGAGAAATCACTTCCTTTCTGATGAAATCGGGAAAAATGTCAATCCCAGTTTTGTTGCAACTGCCTGTCACAACAGTTAATCTTTAAAAGATGGTTGTCACGTTTTTAGTTCGCTTGGGGAGACTCTCTGTTTATTTTAATCGCTTTATCCTCACAGATCAGTTAACCAGGAAGGACACCCATCACAGGGATGTTTTCATTCTGGGCTGTCTGTCAACAGCTGATGCCAGTTTGAAACTGAATGAGGCATTTCTCTGAGAGTCAGCCTCTTGGCCGTGCTTTCACAAGGGGAGCCCCTTGAAACAGCAGGGGGCTTGGCATGTTGTTGTCAGCTTTGCTAAAGTTGGTTGAAGGACAAAACTCCAGCTTCCCGTGTAAAAAAGACTTTGTTATGAAACTGGAATGTTGTGGTCTGATTGGTTTTATTCACATATTTTCATGATTGACTTAATTAAGTGCAATAGCAGTGCAAACCTGATGTGTAGGCAGTTAATGGTAACTCTGAAAAGTGTGAGAAGGATTGAAGCAAATTGTCGTCGCACAGGTGAGAAAACCCAGCTAATTTTCTCCAGAAACACTGTTGTTGCATTTCTGTTGCTCAATGTGTTTTTACTTTTGAAGAATCTGAATTTGCAACAGCACACAAAGGATCCTTTGAACTTTTCACGAATACCTCCCCACATCATGTTCCACCTCAACATCCATTTCATACATCAGATTAAGTAGGCAAGACACCAGAAAAATAAAATTTTCTTCTTAAAGGTGTATGTCTCCTCTCCCAATTTTGCTTTTAGAACCATGAGAAACACAATTAAAAGTGTATTGCAGAGTCAGAGGCTGATCCTTAATCTTTAGTCTGATCTGTTGCTGTTGACACATTCCTCCCTCCCTGTCATTCCACAGCGTGCTTCATTAAATAGGGACCAAAATAAAAACACCAAAAGCCAAATTAATTTCTTGTAAATAAAGAAAAGGCCATTTCTACAGCCTTCCTGCACTGCCACCATTTATTTAAAGCCAGCTGTGCAGCTGTGTATGGACGTGCCAAGTACATTTATGCCTTCCTGCACCTGTGGACCCCTGTGTGAGTGTGTATCTGTAGATTATGACAGTGTGACAGAATAACTTCGTTGTAGGCAGGATGCACTGAACAGCACAACGCATAGCTCTGCCAGCAACACAAAGCCATCACAGCATCCAGTCGGCATCACAGAAATTAGCTTTGCCACTCATCGGGGGCTTAATATTCAATTATGAGGGTCCTCTGGTTCAAGCTGCGTTGGATGGCTTGTGGAACAGCCCCACTGATTGATGAGTGGGCATTTTAGCTAAATAGCCTCACAGTTTGCCCCTAAAGGAGGAAGAAACCAGGCAGATGGCTTATGAGGGTGTTATTACTGACATGGGTTTCTTGTAGGTTTGCCTCTTTGGTGGTATACACAGTAACAGGAGCACAACAGTGAATTAGTGTCAATCAAATCAGCTTTAAGCAAAATCAATTTAAAGTGTAATTCACCAATACTGAATTTAAGATAATTTAAATGAGCATACAAGGTTTCTTTTTCTTTTTTCTTTTCACATTGTATACAGAAATGAAGCATCAAGGGCAAAGGTTTAAAGGTGTTCTTTCAAAATGCCTGCAGAAGGGTAATATGACAGTCATACCACTGCCTTTTAGTTTGCTGCTGTGACAGTCTGTCAAACTGTCACATCCAGCTGAGTCTGGAGAAGTGTGGGTCTTACTGTGTTGTGCTGACAGACAACAAGCAGACAGACAAAGAGGCAGAGAGCGAGACAGGCGGTTCAGCATTTGCTTGGGTACAGTGTGGGGAGAGCAGCTTCTCCTCTGTCATCTCATGGCAGATTAGATTCTTCAGCAGTCAGGTATTTGGACTTTGCTGGTGGGCTGTTTCTTGGCTGAAAGCTGGACCAAGCTGTCAGTCAGATTAGCGTTATGTTGCTGTTGGTGGGAGAGTGCAGGCCTATCCTCAGGGGGGACAGCCGTTAGAAAGATCTGCAAATCCCCAACACTGAGCATACACACACACACACACGCACACATACACCCACATATGAGTGCACAACCCCCACCGAAGAATGAAGGGACGAGATCAAGACGGGTCATGGGAGGCTCTTTTCAAATGAATTCCTCCTTTGGGAGACTGCTGCCTCCTCCGTGCCCTTCATGCACACGTGCATGTATTTACCCTCGAATAAATGCACGCGCGCACGCACACACACACACACACACACACACACACACACTTAGACATCCTGTCCCCTCCTCCAAAGGGGAACAGCAAAAACACTGACATGGCTGGGTATCCAATTTTTATGGGTCGCTGATTCTAAATGCAATTGGTAGTAGCCAGTGTGTTACTGCCTCAATAGAAAAAAGTGCAATGTTAGCTGTTAAAGATTTCTTCATAACAAAAGGTACAGTTATCTTCATAATTGATAAATCTGTCCAATCATTTCTTGATGAATCACGATTTAATAGAAACAAAGGTGATGTCATTAAACGTGTTGTTTAGAATTACAATATATTTATAAATGTAAGTGATTATCAAAATAGTTACCCAATTATTTCCAGTTGATGGACTAATTGATTAATGAAGTAATCATTGCAGCTCCGGAAC
The DNA here is from genome assembly GCA_036023655.1 of Nannoperca australis. Taxonomy (NCBI): domain Eukaryota; kingdom Metazoa; phylum Chordata; class Actinopteri; order Centrarchiformes; family Percichthyidae; genus Nannoperca; species Nannoperca australis. The sequence continues at coordinate 84,647 of JAVQJD010102304.1, read as the reverse complement.
ATACAGACAAATTATGACAAAATCTTAAATTATCTTTCCTGTGGGTTAGTTTACACTCCAATAAAAAGTCAGTCTGAGAGACAAAATAATCTTTCACCTGTACCAAATCATCATTTTAGATACGTGAATGTATGGTTCAAAAAAGTTACTAATTAGGCCTTTAAGATGCATCTTTTTGAGTTATCCTACCCCTATGCAAATAACAACTATCTTTCTGTATTTGCACATCTGATGTATTGACAAGCATTTGATAATATATCTCTGATATATAATGTAATATTTTAGATATACATGTTCCATATATTTGACATATATTGTATATTTTAAGTGTTTACAATTCAATATATGCCAGTATGTAAATATTCATAATGGTACCTTTCTATTGTCTTGGTTGGTTTTTTATTGTCTCTGCATTCACAGAACCAGCTGAATGACACAAAGTCAAGCCCCCGTGATATTATCGCCCATCTCCCCTGGAGTAATTTTATTAGAGGTAGGCTGCATGACTGAGGCGACACGTCCTGCATCAAGAACAGTGAGGGTGAAGCTCTGTATAACTAAGTGATCCAACACAGGGGTCAGACATGTTGACTGATGCTGGGATGCTCAGCAGGGACCTGCTTGAAATAATCCTAAACGATCTAAATTGTGTTTACCCACAGGAGGAAAACAGCTGCCAGCCTTAGTCTTAGCATAAATACCCTGTGGCCTTCAGCTGAATATTAAGGTTCCATTCCCAACTGCTTCTGTAACTGAAAAATGCTGCAATTTGAAAATAACACAGCTTATCCCTTCCTGTGAAATGCCAGTTTTGTGGCCAAATGTCCTTTTAAGATTTAAATGTTCCATTTAGATATTTTTTTTCTGACAATGCACAGATTTGGATCAAATCTCCAATATAGTCTGTTTGGATTAAGCTTAATCCATTTTTACACCCTGCCTTCACTTAAACCTGTAAATCCAATTTGTTTGTAAAATCATGACCTATGTACGGCATAATATGGTATATCTAAAGATATGGCTTGGTCTTCAGTGGAGAAATTATGATAAAATGCCCTTGATCAGAGTAGTCCTCTCTCTCTATGCAATGATATATTGTGTGTCTTTCTGTAGAAGGTGTAGAGGCTGGAGTAGTTTGAGTGAGAGCTGAATTGAAGATGACAGCGACCTCCGGTTGTCCTCTGTCACCACTTGTTCTACTTATCATCACAGCAGGGGAGGAAGAAACAGTTCACCAGTGAGATGGTCTTTACTTAATTCACTGTGATAAATTACTTCTAACCTCTCACTCTCTGGCTGACCTCTGCTTCAAAACTGCAACCTAAGGTTTTCCACATAAATGCATAAGCATACTCAATTCCCCTTCCTGTTCCTCTCCTCCTCCCCTCTGCCTTTCCCACTTATTGTGTATCTCTTTCTTATTCAGATTCAATCCACACACACACACACACACACACACACCGCCTACAAACATGATCTAAGTCTTTCCTTTGTAGTTTCTAATCATTTCCTTGGCAGGCCCTATCAGTTCTCCATGCCAGTTTCCAGCCAGATTATCTGTTTCGTGTCCTCTGCTGTGTTTCAGTGACCTGTGTTAATTGCTTAACCTCAGTCAGTTCAACTGCCAGAGCAACACTCTTCTGAGTCTTCAGTGGCGAAGGAAGCTCTGTCTTATACATTTACATTTATGAATAATGGTCTGTGTTTTATGGTTTTACATATTATTGAGCCATTATTAAGGTAATAAACTGGGCTGTCACATAATTGTGTTCTGCTAGTCCTCTATACAGAGGAGTTCTCTGTATAGCTTGCGTTCTGCGTAATCAAATGATTACACTTTCATAATTGCAGTTGCATAAACGTATTTGAAGGGACTCTAATTTCACATTCCATAGTTACCGCTTTGTAATTTTCCTCTTCATTTTGAGACGTAATGATGCTTGGTTAGTGAAGTTAACATAAATCAGTGCATGTTATATTCTTAAATGTTTGTTTGACTGCACTGCATATAAGAAGTTTGTGGCAAGAATGACCAAAGACTGAGAGTCATTTTGTGCCTAATTATTGGGTTTCAATGAAATATTTTCTCACATAGACTTTATATTAGGAGTGCGTTGGCATGACGTGACTTGCTGACAAAAATAGAGCTTTTACTTTTAAAATACGGGGCAAGAGAGTCTTCCACTAAATCGATGTGACATCTTTTTACAGTGATTGCTGAGCAAAACCTGAGAGTGCTGAGAGCTTTAATGCTGAGCTGTAGGATCATAGGATCATATGATCAAGTCAGATACAGTGACTCCATATAACTCAATAGGACTCAAGGGCTGTACTAGTCAGATTATCGCTTTTATTTAAAGTATCCCCTGAACCTTGGAATTAAGGAGTTGATCTCTTGATCAAAAATAAGTTACAGTAAGGCAGATGAAAAGTCTAAATGAAAACAAAGTTGTGTTTCATATTGGATATGAATCTTTGATCCGTATTTTGGTTTAAATTCTGTTTGGTTGTTGAACTTTGAGCAAAATAAATAAATAAATAAAAAATTTAAATTTAAAACTTCCAAACTCTGATTGAATGTTATAGATCAATGATGACAGTATTGTATAAAGAGAGGCCTTGCATGATCTAGTGGACTCACTACCCATCTCTCAAGACTGGTCAGATCAGCTGTGATCATACAAGCAGCCTTTGACAATGATCTTGAGTCAGTCCCTTTGCTCTCAGAGGCTGGCCAAGCTCCAGGATTCTGATCCTCCTCCACCTACACTACCACCATTGGGTTTTTTCACACACAAAATAAAGACTTACTAATCCCATGGTTAAATTCCTTGACTGATGAGAGAGGAAACCTATTCTCAGAAAACCCTAACAAAAGCAAACTTACGTAACCTGTGTAGCCTATGCATCCTGGGAAAATGCAGGCACCCCACCACCACAAATCACCGCCATCCCCCGTCATTCTGCAGCCGAGTTGAGAACGTGACCTCATTCTAGCAGTGTGTTTGTGTGTTTGTGTTATCAGAAAAATGCCATACACCACTCTGAATGTGGGGGGTGTTATCTGCCTTTCATATGTGCTGAAATATAAAACTATGGAGATGATGATTGTGTTTGAATGGGTCGAGATAATGAAGTGGAGCCTTTATGTTAACATGTTATCACAGCCTGTATGACTACATAATCTCACCCTTTACACTTTTACTTCTGAGTTGAGAGACCCAAGTTTATTGGTTAAAGGCTATTTTCCTTGTGATAATCTTTGATATCCATATAGAATTCACGCATTCCCATTCATCTCCTGCAGGCAATGGGATAAAAAAAACTTAGTTTTCTTCAAAGTGTTTGAACTGAATTTTTCTGACTGTCCACAGAGTTAAAAGTGTCTTCGATCCAAATACATTTTTGATAAAACATTGCACCAGGAAATTGTTTTGTGCTTAATTGCATCCCGCATTATTCTGATACTTGATGTTAATGTTGGTATTGTTGGTTGTAATGTCGGCTGTATATATTGGCATGTATTCCAGAGATTAGATAGAACAAAAATAGTAATACAATCATTGTAATAATACTTAAGAACAGTCACAGATTATTGGATTGGTCAGTCAGAACTGCTTGGCTGTCCATCATTCACTTTTTAAATTGTATGCTGACTCTGCTCTTTCCTTGGAATTTGAGGGATATAGCTGGAAATAATGATTATTTAATTCTTGATTAATCTGTTGATTGATTGCCATATAAATTGACTGCTTTAAATAATTTTTGCATTCATTGTTTAGTCAATAAAATACTATAAAATAATGAAAATAGCCAATCACAATTGCTCAAAACCCCCAAAACTTACATAGATGGAACCAGCAAATGTTTTGCTTGATGAATTTCCTCAATGATTAATCCATTTTTATCAATCACCTTAACCAACTAAGCATTTCAGCACAGGAAACACATAACCTATTATACTGTACATTATTGTCCACTGCATTGTCCACTAATTTCCTGATTCATTTGTGAGAATCCAAATTCTGTTTTATCTGTTATGGAGCACCATAAATGAGAAAACCCAAAGATACCCATATTCCAGTTCAAAATATAATTTAAGCAGATGTGCATCAGCAAGTTTAGAAGTAGTTCCCCCGTCACAAAATCAAGCAATTAATTCTTCTGTACAGGGAATCTCTTTAGAATGACAGCATTTCAAAGAGGAGCGTACAGCATATCAAGCATGAGTTTCTCTTGCCATTCCCAAGGGATCTTGTGTGTGCCTCCAAATGGAGCCTGGCATACAGTATCTTCCTTGTAATTAGATCCTGCTTTGAATTAAAAAGTGGTCCAGAGGAAGCATGATCTCTCTGCCCCGAGTGCCCTTTGTCTTTAAAGACATGTTTCCAGTCTTTTCGCACTGGTCATATATTTCTTTTTCGTGGGGTGAGTTAGATGAGAAGATTGATACCATTCTTATCTGTATGGTAAAAATGAAGCTATTGACAGCAGCCTCATAGGTTAGCTTAGCTTAGCACAAAGATTGCAAAAAGGGAAATAGCTGGCATGGCTCTGTCAAATGATAAGAAAATTTGCCTACCAGAACCTCTAAAGCTCAATTAATGCATTGCGTCTTGATTGTGTAATCCGTACCAAAACGTACCTTTTTAAATTAACAAGTCACAGTTTTATGTGGGGTTTATGTGCCTATTTTTTGGTCTGGGAGCAGTAACTTCATGTTGATATCGTGGGGTTACCCAGCAATCAACCGAAACTCCATGAAGTCACTTTATTTTTGTATGTGTGACCTTGTAGGATGAGTGTGCTGTTGCTACCTGACCAGCCAACTAGGTGCCCATGTAACAAAAACACTGAATGTGGAAAAAACTGCTCTGCAACACTGTTGACTAACTGCAAGAATCTTTTACAGAATATGTAAGAAAACAGCCTATGTACTCTACAGGAAGGCTGAGTCCTATCAGTGAGAAAGAATGGGATATTTATAGTGGTGAGTATTTGTCTTTGTTTGGTTTGTCTTTCTTGGAAACAAAATGGGGGAACAAATCTCTCGTTATAAAAGACTGAACAGAGTTTGAAGTTTCAATACTCATCAAGGTGAATCAACCTGAATGGATCAAAACAGATTTCTCTCCCAGTATTTGCATCTCCTGTAATAGCTTACAGTTGTTCACAGCCTCCCTGTTTGATGTAATATTCAGGTAATGTTTTCCCACATTTCCTCACTAGCCTCTTTCTTTTCTACAGTAGGAAATGTCCCCGGGTGTGATGACTTACTTTTATTCTTGAATTAGGGTAGCATTTTTATGTTTACCAATGACTGCCAACCCACAAGAACTATTATAATAGACCTATTCTCTATCTCTCACTGAACTCTGCTGACAGGGGAGATGCTAATAATTAATGACATTTTCAAAAATCTCTTTCAAGATGTTCTAGGAAACTGCACAATGGGGAAAACGAAGAACATAAAATGGCTTGGAGCTTGCAGCAAAAACTAAATCATGATAGTTGACCTACTGTGATTTCCTTTCTAACTCTTTAAGTATATATGCAAGGCTCAATACTGGAATTAGCAGTGATCAAATATCAAGTCTTTAAGGAAGGTTTATACCAGAAAAGATCAGAGATAACTGAAATCTCACACAGGTCATAGACAGTATGTGCAAGAAGCATTTCATTTAGCTGAAGACAGTCCTGCCATTAAAGTCGTTTAAATCCTGGTGGGACTGATGAAGGGGAGTGGAGTAGTCACGAGAGAGTGATGCAGCCTGCAGGAAATTGGAGAGATGAAACAGATGGAGACGAGCAGGGACGATGCTGATCGGAAGACAGAGGGGAGGCTGGGGAGTAAAGGACAGTTCCGTACACAGTGGTTGCCCCCATAAACCCAATGTCCTCAGCAGCAATTACACTGTATACACACACACACACACACAGACATATACAAAGCTGTGGCCTTTGTACTCCTAAGTAGAGGCCTGTTTCATAATGGTTTCCACAGGACATGGCTCCTGCCAGCTTGAGTATATTGAATTTCAGCAGCAACAGCAACAACAGCTCCTATAGCACTGTTATTCAATACTGCAGTGGAAAATAGCAGAATATAAGCCCATTTGTCGGTTTCTTTGCTCTAACAGGGCAAGCTCATTTTCTTTTACTGCTATAGGTGACATGTTTATTTAACTCCTGTGTTTAGTGCACACTAGTTTGCAACGAACACGTGTGGGCATGTGTGTGTGTGTGTGTGAGTGCATGCAACATTAGAGGGACTATTTTGATGCATTGCTCTAAAATGTAGGTTGACGGGAAAAATAATTTAACGATTAGGAACATCTGACTGTACCAAGTCCAAACGAAATTGGATATACATTTTTCATGGTCTCGAGTGTAGCTAGAAACGTTTCTCCAGTCTCATAATGTTTTAATTAGGGAGGAATTCAAATGTATTTCTGTATTGTACACGTAAATTCTTTGTACTGACAATGCAAGCACCATAAAAACACTGTATTTACATAGACAAGACAAGCTGTTGGTCAGGTATTTACCTGTACTTTATCTGTTCCTATTATGGTGTTATAACAGGTATTTTTTTGGTTTGTTTGTTTTTACAGAGGACAATACAATGAAGTAACCATGTCGTATATCCCAAACTAGAATTGCTCAAATAATGTGTCCTTTTGTGTGGCTGACTAGGTGCTCATGCAACAAAAGACTGAATATGGTTTAAGAGGGTTTTAACATTTGCTACTCTTTAACACCTGTACTTAGCTGCCTTAACAGCTGCATTATATGAGACTAAATACAAATTTATCAACTAATGTGTGATGTGATTACCCATTTTTATACTTTTGCTAGGATTTCATTCAAGGCAGACAATGCCCTAATAATAATAAGAAATTAGTGCAATTGTTAGATCACGTATAGATCAAATAATAATGAATAATTGCTGACATAATGAGCCAGTTTATGATTTGATTCATAAGTTATTATGGTGTGAATTGCTTTACTAATCTGTTTAAAGTTATACGGCTGCTCTCCATATATATTATCCAGTGTTTTTCTACTCCTTTGATTTGAACATACATTTTTTTTCTCATTTAAGTTGTGTTTACACACTTATTTTTGAAATGTTACAATAATGTGTACACTTGTTCCATACTTCATAAGTTTTTTGTCAGCTCATAAAGCCTTCATTGATTTCTTGAGTAGGAATAGGGAAATATAAAAGAACACACCCTGGATACTTTAAAGGGTAGACCATTAAAATGATTTTGTTCTATGTCAGCTTCTGTAATGTGATGCATGAAAAGGTAGTCTACTGTAGTGGCATAATCATAGCTGGAATCTAGTGTATGTTTTTCTTAGAGACACTAGATGGCACTATGGATATATAATCCCTGGGAAATCTCTCTCTCTCTCGGCCGCTCACTCTCTCTTTCTCAATCATACACACAAAATGACAATGATTTTGTCAATGATTGTATTTGATTTTCTCTTTACATAACCCCATCGCATGTCATGTAATTCTCTATGAAACAGCTACATACAATGTTTGTGACTTAAGCAGAAATTTGACCTGATTGTCTGCTCTCGGCACCTTTAAGCAGATTCTTCCTCAGCTAAGGGCTGTGCCTTGCAAACGTGCATTTTGTGTTATGCACTTAATCTGCTCAATGATTGGGATTAGCCTTCTCGTCCACAGAGAGGATGCTGTCTCCTCTCCTTTTCTTATCTCATCTTTTCTCTGCATGTATCTCTCTCTTTCTCTCTCTCCTGTGTTTTCTTCTCTTCTTTTACATATAAATCTCACTTTCATCCCCAGTGCTGTCCTCATCCATTGTCCCCTCTCCTCGTCTATTTTCTATTTTTTCCCTCCTGCTCTGCTCCTCTCTCCCATATGGTTGCCCTCAGTAATAATCAATGCAATCTAGCAGGACCTGGCTTGATGCAGCTGTAAGCATTTTGAGCTTCAAAATGTTAAATATAAATGATTAAATAAATAAAGCAGTGGCTGGCCAAATTGTTAAATGCGCTGAAAAATTGGGTCTGAATTGTGCTGGATTATGATAAAAAGTGCATCTTTGATAGGCTGATGAAACATTTTTCAAATACTAAACACTGACTCGTAGTCAAAAGCATTTACTAAGCAATCTTACATTTTGATAATATAAAGAATTTGATTGCATGAAAATCTAAAACCCACCTGCTGTAACCCTTCTTTTATCCTTGACATCTTGAAATAAATTATAATTTTTTGGTTAAAAGTGTCTTGACTTTTCCTAATTTAACTGAGTAAATAATTTATATCATGATAAGTTTTCAATGTCCAGTACACATTTTGTACGCATTGGTGTTCCTTGGGGTCAATTTGACCCCAGGCTGTTTTAGCTGCAGAAAACATAAGAAATACGAACATTTTCAAGCATTTATTTAGGCAATTTTGGCCGATATTAAGGCCCCTATCACATGCAATTTTACAATGTTAAAAAAATAAAAGTTGTCTGCTTTAGGGCCCTAACCTAACGTAACCATAGTAGTGTGAGAACCCCTTATAGTTCCCACAACATGGGTTTGGGCACATGAAAAAGATTTTAAAAATGGAGAGTTAGAGTACTGCTAATGTGAGACATTCCATGGTTTCTCCTATGCCATACACTTTCATGACAGAGAAACAAGGCAGGGCTGATATGGGATGTATGGGAAGTGGGTCCAGTGGTTAACCTTTGTTTACGATCCAGGTCCCCACTTGACTGTGGGTGAATGTCTGGTTGCATTTTGTGGGCGCTGTCCCTTCAGACAATACATATGGTATCACATCTTTCTAATTTTAGTTCTATCAGTGAGATTTTATGCTGCCAATAAAACAAAACTGACAAAAGAGAATGTTATAACATTTATTATGGATGATCAAACCTTTTCCTTGTGTTTCAACTGTTAATTGAACATCTCAAGCCTCGCTACATGCTGCCAAACCAACAGGAAATGGCTGGCCCACATCTGTTCTCTCTAGTTAGTGGACCCTTTCAAAACAGCTGACATATGAATCTCAAACATGTTTCCTGTGACATAATTATGTCTTACAGCACACCGCTTGTGTATTGCAAAACAGCTTTACATTTAACATCTCAAGATGGACTTTCTAGCCAGAAGTGTGGCTCTAGGCAATGTAGGTCTGCATGAACTTTATGTACAGACTCTCATGGTCCCCAAAGGAGGAGGAGGCCATCTGACTTTAGTGATCCGCTGACCTTTTCTCTAGCGCCACCAGGTGTTTGACATTTTTTACTTTTAGTGAAAGGCCTTGACAGCTATTAAATGGATTGCCATATGTGATTCAGTCTAGCTGTAAATATACCAGGGTGGTGTTCTACAATGCAACACAATAAACAAAAGAGAGCATTTTCTGAAGAAATTGCAGTGTGAAAGCTTTCTGCTGAAAAGCTGATGTTAAACTTGATAGCTGGTTTGAAATGTGGAATAATACTGAAAATGTATGAATGATGTGGAATATTTTAATATTTATTGAATGGTGTGCCCTAAACTGGATAACTGGCTTCAAATTAATGAGTCAAAAAAAAGATTTGGAAATTGTAAATTTTGAACATCCCGTCTATTCATCTGAATGGAGAAAATGTCCTGGAAAACCTTGACTATCTTGGAAAATATGTATGTTGTCCGAATTTTGAATGATAGTGCTTAATTTGTAATAATGTTGTTGTTTTTTGTAGAAGAACATAGGTTGTGAATTCTTCCAACTAGGATTATGCAGTGGTTTGTACCTGTATAGTATGGAGTGTGCTTTTGTTGATAACTTGCTGTAGCATTTGGCATTGAATTAATGCTTGTCCACCCCATCACACAAAAGTTACTAAACTAGATCATACATGTTGTGTATAGTTTGTGAATGACCTGCTGATTTGTATGTCATTTCACAACTCCATACTGTACTTGCCAGAAGAGTTGGGTTTTGCCTGTTGGTGACCTTTTCACAAACAGAGCTAACAGATCAATCGCAGAGGATGCTCTAATAACTTTAAACAAGCACACTGTTATCAACTCCCAATGTTTATCCACACTAATTAGAGCACTTCATAGTCAAGAGAGTTGTCTGACAGTGTGTATGTCTGTGTCTGCATGTGTGTGTGCACTGATGATGCCCGTTAAGCCCACAACAAGGCCACTAGAACTGATGCAACAACAGAGGGATGGCTTATCCACTCTCCACAGAAAGAAGAAAAATCAGCAATTGATTTTGTTTTAGTCAGTGATGACTCACAGGAACTTTATACTCCAGATTTGTAACTTAGAGGCTTGTTGGTTACGTGATTTATAAAGTCTCAAGCAGATGGCTATTAGAAATGTGCTTCAGGCAGCTGCACTCTTCAAGGTGTCTTGGAGTAAAGTTGCCAGCCCAGCGATATTTTAAAGATGAGAGTATTGGGGGGGGCGCTGAAACCCTTGGAGAAAAACTATGACATGGCAACTTCTCCCCTTCTAACAAGAAATTAAAAATACATAGATTAGGTGTGGTTAAAGTTAAAAGTGAATTTAAAAAGCAGAGACTGCTCAACAGCATCATATTCGCTCTTTCCAGAAAGAAACATGTAGGTACAAGGAGTGTGCAGTTAAGTTTCAAGACCTGACTCAGCTTTTCGAATTCATGTTGTTCCTCTGGTGGTGTAGGACAGTACAATCAATAGTTGTGATTGTGAACAAATCTCCCCCAAATCCAGACACAAGAGAACCAAGATTAGACCCTATGATCCAATCATTCTGTCTTTGAGATGGAGCTATACATGGTCACAAATAGTAATTAGACTGTTCTACAAGGTATGTGGGTTAAACTCCATCCCAAATAATCCTTTGCTAGAATATTTTTTTATATTCATAGTCATAGTCATAGTCATAGGAGCTATAAATTATTTATTAACAAAATAGTTTTAATTACATTTCAAGCAAAGGGAATTATTCAGTTAATGTGTTTGCAAAAGTGTATGTTGTTTTTTTGTTTATACTGTTGTTAGCTTCTAATTTCAGGTTTAACTTTTAACTAAAACGATGTATTCAAGTGCGGTTTCTTTGCAAAGTGTAGCCTAGTTAGTGCCTGTGGGACAAAATGTAGTGTCCTTGATTACAGTAATGTAATCATGTTTTCATTACCCCCTAGGCTGTGTCACAGAAAATATTCCCAATGATAGCTGTAACCTGAAGTAAGCCAAAACCTTTGTACCTGCGGAGGAGCTTTACTGTCACTTTGCATGATGTGGATGTCTGGTCAGGCTCCATGAAGCATAGACACATCAGTATTAATGGGAAGTACTGGCATATACCATTGGCATGTTAAGACTAACAACCTAATTGGAGCCAATACAGTGGGAAAAAACTATCTTTCTAGAGAAATGAATGAGAACATGTTCTTATATTATTTTATCCATTTTGTAGCTACACACAATTTAGTCTTTCACATAAAGCATTTAACTCAAAGTGAGCAGATGGCTCCAGTGATATATTAATTTCTAGACATTTAAGACAGCACTTTCTAAAAAGCAGCAGTGTCAAATATTAATTTCCTGTTCTGAAAGACCTGTTTTCAATATATCTCCGTGACCAAGGTCTTTGGTACTGTCCGTTTGTTGTGCTGTATGGACAGAAGAGACTCTTATGTTGGATCTGATACATAGAGAGATGTGTCTGTCTTTATAGTACTGGACTGTACATTTCTGTGCATGCATTCACCACATGCCTGTGCAAATACATGTGGGCTTCGACATGCGTGTGTGGAACTACCACTTCAAATGTGCCATAGTTGTAACTGCAGCCTTTTTCAAAAGGCCCTTTGATAATAGATGTAAGATCTCCTGCTTGGGGTGTTTGGCTGCTCTCCTCAGGCTGCTGTGAAGGACAGTCCATTTATTCATGTCCGTTCCCAGAGTCCCAGCAGCCCGGCTCCCCAACGCTCCCTCAAAGAACATGAACAAAGGGCATATTCTGTCACAAGAGAGTGAAGGGGAGAGAAGATGTGTGTGGGTGGGTGGGTGGGTGAGTGTGTGTGTGTGCATGTGTGTGAGTGAGAGTACATTAAACTTCAAGTGTAGAGAAACTCTGTGCATGCATCTAGTTGAATGGCCCTTGTGTGTTACCATTTTTTTGTCTGTGTGTGTGTCTGTCATGTGCATATGTGGCATCCCCTGACTCAAGGGGAATACCCACCAGATATAATGCCACTGTTCTCTGTAAAACTTTGTCCTGTACAAAGGGCCCGTTTCATGCTCAGCTCTTTAGAAATTTATACATCAAAAATGCAACTGGGTGGGTAATGGGCTGCATTGTGAAAGATGCGCTTGGGGCTTTTTGTCCTTGGTTTGACTCATGGGAACCAGGTACTGTTGTGACTTGTGAGTCTCGTGTTTCTGGTGTCTGTCATATCGTAGTGTAAAATCCCACATTATGAACAGACAGCGTATGTGTGAAGTCATCCGAGGTCATTCTGGCATCAGTCTTGATTGTTGCATGTCCCAAAGGGGAGATTTTCTCAGTTCTGACACTTCAGCTGAAACCATAGTCTATCTCTTCCCACTCAGTATTCTCACATACTCCCAGGCCACTTTTGAGACCGTTCTTGAAAGCACTAGATTGAAGCAGTCCTAAGAACACTAACTTCTCAGTATAGTACAGGAGTACACATTTTACTAAACTAAAACACGCACTGTCTGATAGATTTGCTTCAGTCTATGGTATTTAGGAGCATGTGAGGCAGGACTGCCGCTACAGATCTGCCAATTATTTTCTTGTTCAATCCATTAACTGTTTTGCCTAAAGAATGTCAGAGAATACAAAAGAAAGAATTCAAATAGCATTTTTTGTTGACCAACAGACAAAACCCAAAGATAATCAGTTTACTATCCTTCAAGACTAAGAATACCATGAGCAAATATTCACATTTGAAAAAGTGTAACCAATTAATTTTTGCTTAAGAAATTATAGTTAATGTTTGTCAGCTAATTGATTAACTGACTAATCTTTTCAGCTCTAACGTAGGTGCCACAGCAGCTATGGTGATACCACGCAGAGATGTTGAAAACAACATCTAGGAAATTGATAAAAGGAATAAAGAATGCTTTGTTTGCCTTTTCCACTGCAAACCTTCTTTTAACTCATCACAAAGTGAATGAAAGAAGTTAAATATCATTACTTACTTACCTTATCTTACTTTTAATGATTACCTTGTACTAATTTCAGTAGCTAGACAAGGCAAACCATGTTCTATATCAGAAAGTAAATAATTATGTAATAAAGTATATAATTGCAGTTTCTTTGGGATGTGGAAGCAGGCCTGATAATTCACATCATGTAGTGTTACTTTCTACATTGGATGATCCTACACTGAATTATAAATAAATTCCTATATTGGAGGCCTCTTTAGTCTGACCTTTAAACATTTTGACGTAGAAGCAGAAATTCAGCTTGAATCCCAGGGTTTTCAGTCTTTGCTACACCACATTTCGCTAAAGGATGGTCTCCATCTATTGTTAATAGAACAACTCTGGGATTTCACAAAACCACATGTGGCCTCTTGAGAGGCCTGTTCATGTTCTGAAATCAGAACTGAACCTGAAATTGCAGTAAAAACGTGAAAAATGTTTAAAGGGAAGATTTTATCCTTAAACGTCTCTCTAACTTTGTACTACCATGCTGAGAGCCCAGTTCAGCTGAACTTCTGTTGATACATTTAAGGAAATGGAACATTAATTAAAAATATCTTGTACCGACCATTTATGCCCATTTTGAAGGCTACATTACAGTATCACTTTCCCATTTCTCTGTCCTTTCACTGAATTCCTGTTTTTTTTTTTTTTCTTTTGGTACATTGGTATATTTGGCACTTCATAATCCTCTTTATCTGTGCCATGGCAGAATTAAAATGTAAGCTTGTTCTGTATTTCTGTAATAAATCCTAAAACCATGACTCCTTTAAGTTCATTTAAAACTACGATACTTTTCAATCTAATGGAGAAGTCCAGGTTGCATTCACAATCTAGATCAAATTATCCAAAGCAATTTGACGTGCATCACTGTCTGTGCATGCATGCTCGAGTAAACACGCTCTCTCTCTTTCTCTCTCTCTCTCTCTCTCTCTATCTCTCTCTTTGTGCCAGGGATTAGCAGTAGCCTTTCCAGAACCCCATCACGTCTTCTTTCTGCCTACATGTTCGCACGGCTTGGCCTTCCTCTCTCCATCCTCTACAAGGCTCCATGCCTCATTTTGACCTTTCACAGGCTGTGTGCCCATGGATAAAGGGAGAAAATTACACTGAAATGAGCCTGAAAACATGTTCAAGCACCCCTCCACAAAGCCAGCCATCTGTAATCTTCTACTTGGCATTGTTCAGCACTGTGGCGCCCTCTCTTTTTCATAATTTTTTTTTTTTTTGTCTCTCTCGTGCTGTTTTTGTAACACCACACTGAGTAAATTTTAATGTGTGCCACTTGTGACTCTGTTTCACACTAGTCGTTTTGCCGGAGGTTGGAAGTTGTTTGAATACCATGTTCCAGGAGAAGTGAAGAAAATGTTCACATCAGTCCCTCTATCTCAGCGAGTAACTGTAAGTTGGGGAATTTTTCAAGGACATGCAGAACAGCATTTGTATTCAGGCATGGTGATGAAATGTAAACGATTACCCATAGGATTATGGCAGCAGCAACATTTCCTCTCACTTCGAGATTTTAGGCCCCGTTTTCAGAACACTATTTTCCTGGCTGTGCAGGAGTGCAGTTTCAACATCAAAGACAGAGCGACAGTGGGTTTTGGCTTAGTAATGCAACAAGAGCTGATATGATACATCTTCCCTGACTTAGAAGACTGTCCTTCTGTAATTACTGCTGCATTTGCTTTGATTTTTAGCATTTCCAAAGAGCGGTTCCAAGATTCACAATATGAGATGTTGATCTTATCTGTAAAAGCAAAGCATATTCAGATATTTATTTGCTTTACAGTGAATATACAGTACATGTCTTTTCAAAAAATATACAACATTTACAGCAACACAACTCAAGTTGGACCGAGACTGGAACACCAATTACAATAGCACGTACACACAAATTGGAGCCACATTCGTTTTACCAGTGGCAAATGTATGTAATGGTGGGACTGCACTCTATTGGGCTTTTAATGATTGATAAAACAGCTGAAGACAAGCCGATGATGCATTATTTATTGATTTGTCTTTGTTCACTGAGCCTGTCTTCATTGCCTCTTCCTCTGTGATGAAACAGCCAATGCCTTCCTCTGCTCCAGCAACAAATCAATGACAGTCTGTTTGATCAAAGAGTGGGACACGTCCCTAACACAACATCAGGCTACATATAAAATATTTAGATGGCGCAAAGGAAGACAGTAGAGTGAGAACAGAGCAAAACGGGAGCTGCAGGAAGCAGCGAAGGAACATAAGAGGGAGAAGAAAGAGATGACTCCCACTCAGCAACCTTCTCCTCCTGGTGGTGTGTTTTTGATGTAGGCTTGTGTATTCAGTTTAAATTGGTTTCTTTTACTGCCTATTATGTTCCACTTTTTCTCCCCTTTTCCTTTTGAGCATATTGCCCTCCTCTTATACTCACTCTTGTTAGTTGTGTTAGACATCTGTCCATCCCATAAATTACCTCGGCCCAATTTTGACTCTCATTCTCAGTGTGATGATGACTCACTAATCCATGTCTTCTCTCCCTTCTTTCTTTTTTTAGGTCTAGTCCTGTGCTATTTCTTAAATAGCACACTCACATTTGAGTTATTCCAGAAGATGAGAAACCAGTGATTTATTTTGCTGCAAAAAGTCTCGTTTGCACATCAAAAAAAAGAGGGCTATTAGATGTTCTTTACAAATAAGAAGCTTATTAATAATGTAACAGAACTGAGCCAATGTTAGCATGTTGCATTCAGGCTATGCTTTCATCTATGATGTGATACTGTTCACTAAAGCTGTTTGCTCCCATACTGAGGAAATAAACAATGAATCATTTCCAACTCAAAATTTACATGAAATTTCTTTTGAGAAAGATCCTGTTTGTAAACGATACTATATGAAAACATGCTAGTTCTGCAACCCAGCAGCTAACAAGGCCATTACTCAGCTTTGACTGGCATCTGACTAGCTGAACTCCAGCTTAATAATTACCTGACACAGCAGTAGAGGAAAAACAGCCAGTGGCTCAGAGATGCCGATCCAGCTGAGTTACCTGCTAAATAAAGCATCGACTGATCCAGCAAGATTATCTGCTGAACACTTGTTGTGCTTCCAGTTTAACCATGCTGGTTCAGTGTCTCTCCCAATTCTGTGTTTCCAGATAGGCACTGACCCAATTATTAAAGTTTAGTTTGATAAGTGAGAGAGAATTTCCTGAGGTTAGTTTTTCCAACATGCAATGGAGACATAAATTGTTATTATTTCTGAAGAGACCACATTCTCTCCACAACCTCCTAAAGCAGCTTTAGGAACAGAATGAGTGAAGTGCTGGGCTTTTTTGTAAAAAAAAACATATGTTAAAAACATAGTGGTTATTAAAAGTGAAGACTAATTGAATGAATGCAATGATGGGAGGGCTGTTTACTTTTTCGTGAGGTGATAGGCATTGACAGGAAAATGTTACTACAAACTTACTGAATCTGATGATTTAATAGAAATTACAGGCTGCGGACAAAAAGTGACTTTGCTAGCAGATTGTCACCAGAATGGATGTACTTATGTTATTTAAAATTACAATGTACAGGCTTGAACGGTGAAACCACACGGGGAGACAGCTGAGATTAGATGCTTAAATGTTTTTAAATCAACAAATCAACATTCAGTGTGATAATAGTAGTTTTACAAGATAATTACACACAAATAAAGACTCAAGATAATCGATAACTGCCAGCAAGTACACACATGAGTAACCATAGTAGCTAATGCGCTAGATATTGGCATAGGAATTGGCTTATTACTATAGTCTACATATCTTTTTACATTTCTGTAACTGTCTACTGGAAGTGGAACCCACCATAGACAATGTAAAATAACACACAACATGACAGGAACAGGAACACAATGAACATTATTGCTAGAATAATAAGCATCAAATAACATGTTTTATATGATATCCTCAATATAACAATATCAATATAGAAATTCTTACTATTATTGTTTACTTAAACAAGATATTGTTGTGCATTAAGTAGCCAGTTAAAATTAGAAACATGACAGAACACTTATTTAAACTGATGCTTCATTCAAAAGCTAATGAAAGAAAATATGCTCAGCAGTAATGATGCCCCAGTGAGAGTTTCAACAGGGAGAGAGGAACAGCTGATTGGTGGAAAGCCATTGTTGCTGTCTGAACCACAGAAATAGGCAAAATATGCCGATGGGTTAGAAACAGCACTCTGTTGGTGCAGCCTGATTAGGTTTCTGTTTGTTTCAAAGAAGTCCTCTGCACATGACTGACACATCAGATTCTGTTTAGATCTGTCACAAGTATGATTATTACATTGTTGAAATATGTATAGTAGTACATGTGCCCATGCAGTAACTTTCCAAATTGCAAGAGAATCTGTGAGGTACGTGCTGAAATAAATTAGGATTTAGTTTTTGTCAATTTAGATCAAGGCTGTCATTGCTTAACATAAGTCATATGTCACCGTTGTTTTCATTGTTGGCTTTTTAAGGGCACTCTGCTGCTCATAAAATGAAGACCAACTCAGCTTCGGTGCATGGTATTAGTTCAGGAGGCAGGCTAAAGATGACACTACCATGAAAGGCTTACTGCAGTTCTGCTGCTGTGTGGCTGATTTCATCAATGCTAACTAATGCTAATTGTTAGCCTGACTTTGAGCCAGCTCTGTAAAGTTGGAGGTTCTTAGTTAAAAGGCAAGCCCTGTCCTCTGAGTACAGATGCTACAGAGAGCCATGGAGCTGATAATTAAAAGTGCATCCGACTGAGGAAAAAAGTCGACAGTCATTAAGGTGAGAGATTTAGCCTTATTGAACAGTCTACATTGGGACCAAGACCTGGCCGTAGCTGGGGCCCTATAACAGAGCGTTTGGTTATGAGCCACGAGTGCACAGCACAGTCCAAGTTCATTAAATCACTGAATCCCTCTCATTAATTTCACAACGCTAAACTTTAATTTAGTGCAACTGTCAAACTGAAGTGCCATGTGTGACCGCAGCTCACTCATATATACGGTGCCACATTTTCAACAATGCACAGGATGGGGATGCTGAAAATCAGCAATGGCATTACTACTGCTCTAAGAAGACTTTTCATTCATGCTCAAACACATTAGAATAACTTTTGCAATATCTGTCATAAACTTCTATTAAGTTCCAAAGAAAATAAGTATCTGTAGACTTGTAATTCAATCTCTAGTGGTAATTTATCAATGGGAATTGGTACCCAACAGTCTAATTTCACAACATTGCATCATATTAATATAGACCATCATCACTCATGTTAATAGGTATTAAAAAGAATTGTTAGTGTCTAGGAAGGACAGGAGGCAATGTCTTGTACTTGCATTTGAGCATTTTCTCGCCCAATAAACATTAAGTTATGTGATTAAATTGGGATGCACCTAATGTCAGTCATAATTTACTCAGGCCATTACTATGTCCACCTGCTATTTCTAGATATAACATGTTTGATATAGTCTGTAATTCCAAAATGTGTTATAAAACAGTAAGTATGCAGTAAATAAAAAAAGTCCTCTATGAATTATTGAAAATGATAGTGTTGGTCATTTCTTCTGAAAATAGACCTGATTAAACACAGCTTAGTGGGGTTTTAAAAAGACATGTTACTGCTTTCCTCATGCTGGGAAAAATGCTGATAGTTGACGTACAATGTTTGTATTTTGTTGCGAGTGAGGGCATACCAGGAAACTCGACAAGGATGTGTGAGTTTCCCCTTGCCCCTGTGTGTTGTGGTGTAGCTGATAATGAGCATAGATGTCTCTGTGTGTGTGTGTGTGTGTGTATGTGTGTGTGTGCTGAGCTAATTCTGGAAGAGGCAGCCAACACCCTTTCTCATAAAATGGTCGCCCCAAGACTTGAAAAGTTTTGTGTTTCCCAAAAAGTTCCCACCAACTCTATTTCTATACTCTTTTGACATCGTGTCACCCAAAACAAAGTTGCAGCAAATCGGTTTCTTGTGCTTTGTGTAACACCAGCTTTATTAACTGATATCTACCATATGTTAAGTTTGTGGTGAACTTAAATAAATAATTCACATAGGTGCTTATCTTGAAGAATATTGATAATGTTTGTAGCTTTTGGTCTGTTGTCTTTCGTCAAAGCCTTGACAGGTAATTTCCTCTGTTTATTTGAAAATGAATGAGTTGACCGAGCACAGCGACAGCCTCTGTTCAGGCGGGATAATTGACTATAGTGAACTAGTCATCACTCTTGTCCTTTGTGTTTTATTTGAGCCAAACTGTGTCAGCACTGTTCAAAACTCATTAGCCTGTGTACATTGCACCGCTGACCTTTATCTGCATGTGATACTCCCTTTTGGCATATTAATAGTTGATTTGTGATGGCCTAGAAAAAGGAGCCATTTCAATTTGATCAAGATAGATAGGGTGTTGGCAGAATATTTAATGATATTTGTCAAGTTTTAAGTGGGTCTGTGATCAGAAAGCGGTCACCTCCAGCCCCTAGATTAGCTAGAAGAATGTGGTTAAGAAAACTGAAGGACAGTTAATGTCAAGGTGCATTTGTGCTGCTGCTGAGTAACCAACTGTGGCTGGACTGGCCGGATACCTGTGTCCCACCAGTAGGAAAGTATGGTTGAGTACTGGAAATAAACAAGAGTGCTCTGCTATTGTTTCTTCAATAACTCAAGATAAAATTAAATAAACAACAATATTAATGATACAGTGTAGGTTAGATTTAAGTGTTTGTTGACTACTCTCTGTTAGGCTCTTCTATGTTTAGTCCTTTAAGACATTCTTTCATGATGCATTTTATAAATAAACCTAATTTGACTTGATTGAAATGTTGACATGCTGACACAGTATCAGGGTCAGAGAGATCTAATTCACAAGCATGCTCTTGAAATGTTATTTTAACATCTTATCTGTCTGCCAAACCAGTTTGTGGTCAGAAAGGCCTTTTATCCACATCAAAGGCTTGTTGCTGCTCAACACATGTTGCTCACACAAGGTTAGCTTTATTTTCTCACAATAAGCACCAGCTAATGTGAAAAAAAAATCAATTTTCCGACACCGATTTAGAGTTTTAAATTTGAAGCAGTGCCTCTGCCAGACTGCAAGTGATGTTGGAGACTTTCAAGTATAACCTGTGGGCAAATGAAAACAAGAAAACACAAAACATTATTAAAGAAAGACCTCATGCTACGCTCCCAATTATCCCAATCATCCACTTTTTTTCAATATGTCAACAAGCCGAACTGTGACATAAAATCAGTGCCACAGCATATTTAGGACCTGTGAAGGAGGGACTGGATTCCTGCATTATTTATATTCACAGGTTAGATATTTCTGTATCTTTGGGTGTCCTCCTGATTATCTTCCTAAATCCCACAAAAAGATCATCTTGGGCTTATGCCACCATTTTTGTAGCAGCTTAAAATGCAGAGAGAGGGGAGGTTAATGAGTGAGGAAGCCATGTTGTTATTTTGTTCAAAGGTTGATGACAGGCTTGTTTCCAAGTTACACAAAGTATTTTCCTATTAAGCGAGAGGAACCTCTGGCATCACGGGCCCCAATAATGTGCTGACCTCTGGTTTTCACTGCCACACCTGTTTCTATTCAGAGGATCCACATGTTCCACTCCACTTGCATTTCCTTTTGTAAAAACATTGTGAAGTTTAAAGTATACATACCACCTTTAACATAATTAGTTAGATGTCACTAATCCATCCTCTCTACGGGTGTTGAAGACTTTTTACAACCATTTTTCCCTGGGGTTCACTTGTGGGGGGTGCTGCAGGAATTTGGGGCTCAGGGACATTCGGATCCTTATATAGCTGGAGTGAGAGCTGTCTGTATTCTTAGCAGGAAGTTTAGCATGTTTTCAGTGGGTGTTGGGCTCCGCCAATGTTGTCCCTTGTCATGGCGTAGCCAGGGGGAGGAGAATATACGGTTTGGGGACAACAGAATTGCGCACATGGGAGAAGTTTGCCTCCAAGGCTTTGTGACAGAAAGTTGATGGTTTGGGTTAAAATAATAACTTAAATTTCACGGGGGAAAAAACTGTAATCTCCTGGGTGAAAGTCTGGTGTTTGACCCACTCATCCATTCCAACCTCCTTGCTACATGGAATTTGTCACCCTTTATACTACCTGAGTCTTTGAGATAAACATCTACCATGTGCTAGAATGGCTTCTCTGCTCTTTGCAGATGATATGGTTCTGTTGGCTTTATCAGACCATGACTTCCAGCACGCACTGAAGCAGTTTGCAGTATGACGCCGTCGGGATCAGAGATCCTTTTGAAGTGACAGGAGTCCATTCACATGGCCTTCAGGGCACCCTTTTGGAGATTTTCCTGGCACATCCAACTGGTAGGAGACCCCAGGGTAAACCCAGAAGACGCCGGAAGAATTACATATCTCACCTAGCTTGTTAATGCCTCAGTTCCCCCAGGTGGAGCCAGAAGACATTTTTGGGAAGAGGGCCTTAGATAGACTGTGGAAAACAGAGGGCTGGATGGAAGTCATTAATCAGTAATGCATTGCAGGAGACGCTTTGTAATGATATCCATTACCATATAGATTGTACAGTAAATAATTTTATCCTGTCACAGAACCAACCAAACTGGGTGTTGCTGTAATGACAATCATTGGTACATGTTGTTTTCATGTCACATGTTGTTGTGTATATTTTTAAAACTCTTCACCACTTCTTGTCAAACTAAATCTGATTTAATTAGTAAGTTTCTACATGTACCCAGTAGATATTTCTACAGCTCCTAGACAATGACTGTGAACATGTCACTTTCCTCAGTGAGGGGTTTGTGGACATGTTGATAGGTCTAAATATAGCTTCTTAGCCACATATATTAGGGAACATTCTGGCTTGTCAGTGATTGCAGGTATTTCCCTACTAAAAAATGTCTTATGGCTGGATTTCATTCTGATCTGTTGAGGGAGGTGATGATGGGGGTTCCTCACACCAGCATAGGTGCAAATTAGCTGCTCTTCAAAGCAGCCCTGCCCTGAAACTTTGTAATACTGACTTTTACTGTTGAGTTTTAGTTGAAAAGTATTCATGCTAAAGAGCATGAAAAAGACATTGCATTGCCAGAATGTATTCATAAGAGTGTCAAAGGTTTTGATGTTTTCTTTAAACTTGAACACTGAGTTTCACTTGACCTATATAGAACTTTATTTTGACATCAAACCCTTTTTAGGGGTTTCTTATTAGAGATTAAACAGTGAAGTAAAATTTGTATATGAATTATTTATAAAGTACATTGGTCATAATTCTCAAAAACAAAACTGTATACTGACTGTTTGCAGGGTAGAAAAACATGTTGTATTCTTCTAATCCATGTCTGTGCTGTAAGATTTGTTGTGCATTACTGGGTGATCGCATCTTCTTTTTATAACTGCTAATTGATATTACTACTCAAGTAGACCAGTCTCAGCTGTCATTATGTAGCAGTAGCAGATGGTTAATTTATGCTGGTATGGACACTAATCTCACATTTTCATTTAGAGAGTAGCCATTAAATGACACTAACATAAAGAACGAGTGAAAATGAGTACAGTGCCAATGATTAGAATTTATCAGAATGAAATGTAGAACTCTGGAAACAAAGTAAATGAAAACAACAACACTATGAAGAAAAGCCATTTACTGTGGAAAGTTTGAATATTTTTACAATAAATATAGACCTCCCTTAACTATTGAAAAATAACACATTCAAACTGGCTTGGTTTAAAAGTAAGAATGTCTCTGTAGATTGTTAAGTAAGCTAAAAGTGCTTTAAAAGGATTAGAATTATTTTACCTCTCTTTCTATTTGTCCCTTTTTGTATGTGATAAGGTGACTATTTACTTGGCATTCAGACGAGATTAAAACTTGTTGCACCACTTTGCCATCCATTGACAGGCCTGTTCTTCTGTTATTGTCTCTTATTAAGCAATCGTTATGGTGAATTGTGGCACACTGATGCACATCAGTGATTAAGAGACAGTGATGGTGGACGACAGGGGGATAGATTGGCAGCATGCAGCCACTTTGTTTATAATTAACCATGGTTTTGTTAGCACACCTCATGTTAATTTGTTAATATGCTAAATAATGAACCATATTGAAAATTAATTAATGCTTTCAGAGTGATTTATAACCATAATTTATTATTCAGCGTGCAGCAAATAAACCTAATTGAAAAACGTGAATTAAGTGATCACACAAATGCACCCAATTTGTTGTTAGACTAGCTTGTAACTCTGAATGTCATTATTTTAGGGCCACAGAGACCATGAAATCAATTCAAAACTCAGCATAAAACTTTGATCATGGTGAGTGATAAAACCAATAAATTATATATTTTACCAAATCAGATGCTTTTTAACCTGACAGGTGACTTTTACCATCACTTTTTATCAAAGAAATATGGATGACATCAACATTCCACAAGATCCAAGGTCAAAGCAACCGACATGTTATATTCACTAGCATCAAAAAGCTCAAGCTTAGCAAAAATGTTCTTAGGTTTTTGTGAAAACGACAAATTTCCCAGTATCCACATATTAAGCTTTAGAGGTATTTTCAATCCAGCTGCTCGGCACAGTCTCTCATGCCAAGTCTTTCTCTTTGTCAGTTGTAGATGACTCACTGGAATCCCTCCTGAACCAGTTGGGAACAATAGCTTATTAAGAACCAAATGATGGGCCATGTGTTATATTTTCTCAGATTATTTCACGCTGACAAAAAAGTAACACTGCACCTGGCTGGCCCTCAGAAAAACAATGCGCTGATTGTCTGTGGTGGCACTTCTTCTGCTGACTGCCTTCGGTTGCCTCTGTTTGGCTGCCTTTGGGGTGTCAATATTTAACTGAAGCCTCTCTGAGGACAGATCTCACTTGAATTTCAAATATAAAATTTGAGACATTCTGAGTCTTCTAAGTGTGGCGTGCCATAAGTGGTTTCCAAATAATTTCTGGGCTGTTAATAAAGTTTTTAGTTTTTTGGAGGTGTTTTGAAGGATTCTGTTGTTGCTCGTGTCTGATTTATGAAGCAGCTGATAGCTGAATTGATTGCTCAGATGAACTGTTGATTTCTTTCTCTTTTTGAACTGGTAGTTGTCGCTTGTGTTGAATCCAGCAGTGTTTTTATTACTTCTGGATATATATATATATATATATATATATATATATATATATATATATATTGGGTACTCTTATTTATGAATGACTGGTTTGTGGATAGTAGGCATGATGACATGACATAATACGTTACTCCATAGGACTGTATTGTCTTTATATAGGCTTAGCTGTTGGAAAGATTATTTATGGAAACCCCGCCTCTATCACCTACAATATAACACCCAGTGTGTGTGTGTGTGTGTGTGTGTGTGTGTGTGTGTGAGACATTTATATGTTCAGCATGTGCATCTGTTGTGGACTATTGTCATTGCTGCCCTCCGCAGCCTACTGTAAAATTATTGTCTGTTTTTGACTCCAACATGGGGTTTCATTCTAATCTGACTTATTTTCTCATTATCTTCCCTTCAACCCTTCCCCTTCTCTCTCTTTCGGCTCATAATCTGTCATCTGGTTTCCGCCTCTCTTTATCCTCATCTCTTTTGGCTCATTTCTCTCCTTCCCTCCCTCCCTCACTCTCACCATCTCTCTTGGTTTCCTTCTCTCTCTCTCTGTCTCCTTCTCCAGCCCATCATTGTCCACAGCCACGCTGCTCATTGCTAACTAGGCTGCCTCGAAGCCCACAGGTATATCCCATCCCCCTCCTACTCTTCATCCTCTATTTTTAACTCCTCTGCAGGATCCTTCCCCATGATTCTGCTTCTCCAACCCCAACTCACATCTCTGTCAGCACCTCTCTAACAATCCATCCAAGTGGTAGGAGACTGTAGACCAATACCTGTTAATTCATTTATGCCCATGCTTGCTTTTCTAATTCCTTTTCTTTGTTGAAGAAGCGCTGCCTCAACTTTATTTTGACAATCTATGAGAAGTAAGTGGCCTGACTCTTTGCTTCCATAACAACTAGATTAGGGGTTCTCAAACTTATTACTCAAAGGTCCGTATCTGCCTTTTATTCAAGGTCATAGGTCTGGAACGACAATGAAATGGCAGGGAGGATATGATATGATATGACTATGGTTGTCATTAGGACTCAAACCCACATTGTTTACAGTACATTTAAGGTGCACCAAAACCTGCTGAGAGCCACACTGACATAAATTACTGGCTAACACTCGCCTAGCCTCACATGGAGCCTAGCAGCCATCTCAGCCCCTCCACTGAGTGGAAACATAATGCACTTGTACTGTATAGCTGAAGTCCAGGGCCTTCCAGCTACCCTTCTCAGCCTCTTGTCTTTTGCTCTAAGACTGCTCGACCGGCTTTTCCCAGTCCATATCCTCCTGACAAGAGCTTACAGCACATAACCTCCTTCAGTGGATGAGTACCACGCACACAAAGCTTTCTGTGATTCTGTGGTAAAAGCATGTTGGCTCTATTATATACAGGTTGAGTGGGTGTGCAGTTCTCATGTAAAAAACTGTTGAAGTTATTTATATGATGGTAAAGATTAGTTTTGAATGGATTTTGGACAATCTGGTAGCTGGATGATACCCTTAGTGATGTGTATTGTCTGATGTCTGATTGTCTGACTTTAAATTTAGACTTTAGTTTATTCCCATTGCACACAAAATGTGTCATTAGGTTGGTGCACATTTTGCACATTTGCAGCTCATGGGTTACCAGGTGTTTTGACTTGTGACTTTATCCCATCAGAGGGGATCCTGTAATGGACAATGCAAGTTAATTTATGTAACAGTAATTCTCAGTGACGTACTTTCTATTTAGCAATTGCCGCCCTTAGGATTGTAAGGCTTAATGGAGACAAATAAAACTATCTATTTTTCTTATGAACTAGGGGTTTGGTTTTCATGGTTAAACTTCCTGTCTTTGATGTGAAGCATTTACATTTAGTATGAACTTGATCAAGGTTGTCTGTGATACAAAAGAGAGGAGGGACAGAAAAAGAGTATTTTTAAAAAGCTAGAGGGAAGCTAATTTAAAAGTCATTGAAGCCAAGCATTCACCGATTGGAAAGCATTGTTTGCTTTTAACAATATCCTCTCCAGAACAAATTACACTTTAAATACCTGCTGTCTTAAAAGTTGAATTTCCATTTTGTGTTATGTTTTACAGCCAATTGAGATGGCTGGCCTTATCTGAGGTAAACAACATTGTGTCAGCCTTAACCACAAGGTCTGACTCGTTAATGATCCTCGTCTGTGTTCCCAGACGTGGCATTTAGGACTAAGGACAAACCTGCCTTGCAGCATTCCACCCAGATTTTTCCATGCAGAACCTACACAGGTAGACAGCTGTGAGAGAATCCATTTATCAAACTCACAGTCCTTCACGGCTATAGACAGCCACTGTCAATGGGAGGCTTTTGAGTTATTATGTGCCTTACCAAAAGATATATTCTTCCTGTTTTTAGAGAGGTTTCAGAAGGATTTTACACACAAAAACACACACACATACACTTTCCCTGCCTGCCTTCTGTCGAGGCACATCACACTTACCAAGTACTCAGTCTTTGTCTGTCAATGGGGCACACCCTGCAGCAGATGCAATAGGCCAAGCAGTGGCATGCTGAGATAATGTACACAGTAACTTCGCCCAAGTTGTGATGTTCCATGCAGCACTGAGTCTAGGCCTTGAATGAACACCAGTCATTCCAGTGCACTACCATGCTTTGGCATAGTGTTTACAGTGCCTTCACATCTAAAAAAAAATTGCTCAGATGGAGCACGTTATATAACCATGCCCTTTACTAATCCAGTGTAGGATGTTTGTATCATGTTAGCTCTTTTCTCTGTGTTGTTTCTAAAACCTTACTGATCAATACAGCAGAAATGTCACTTTTAAGCAGACCTAATCGCTTTCTAAGCACAGATTTCTTTCTTTGACATATTTTAGGAGAAAGCAGGAGACTCAAGTAGCTGCATTAGCAGGAGTTTTGTAAATTGGCTCTCCTCCATGAGCTACGAGGGTCTCTCTGGCTCTCATCTGTTTTCTCCACTTCTCTGGAGAAGGGCTCTGCTCTCCATCTTTTTCCTCTAATATCTGCTTGTCACTCATCTTTATCTACTCCCTCTTTTTTGGGCCTGGCAAAAGCATAAATAGGTTATTAATACTAGAGGGGTGAGTTGTTGTTTTTTTGTTTGTTTGTTGGTTTGTTTTTTTACCCTTTTCTTTATCATGCTCATTGCGTTTAATTTCCCTTCCTCCCCTCTTGTCTCATCCCTCCTCCCTCCCCTGGTGTATGCCTTCTGACAGCCGAGCTACCCTGCAGCCTGCCTTGGCCAGGTATAGCACTAGATGAAAGGTTTGCAGCCAGAGCTCTCTTTCAAAGATGCCTTCTGCTGCATCCCTGCTCTCCATGGGCACTCAGTTGTCCCTGCCAGGCAGATGGAGGAAAAGAGTGCAAGGAAAGGAGACTGAAGAGGGAATTAAGGGGAAAAGAGGGAAGTAAGGATTACTAGAGACAAACAGTAACCGGAAGTAGAAAAAGAGAGTGAGATCTTAAGGGGTTGCCTTACTCCAGATCTGGAAGTTGCACTTGGCCTTTGTAGATGATCAAAGAAGCTCAGCATCCAGGTGAGTGCAGCTAGGGGAAGTGATGGGCCCCTGCTTTCACTCTAGTTTGAAGCTTCGTTAATATATCCTTACTCAGTCTGGAGGCCGCCACGGGACATGAAGGAGTTTTTGAACACTTTCCTGACATGTTTTCATGCTCCAATGTCTTGGAGTCACATTGATGCTTGAATTCAGTTCAAGAACATCTTGTGCCCTCAAGATATGGGGGGGGAAAGCCCTCAACAAAATCCATTGAACTTCATCCCTCAAGGTGAAATTTAAATGGCTTGTTCAGCCTCGGTGCCCAATGAAGTCAGGATTGATGTCCTCATATATTTAGTCTGGATGTGTTTTATCAGTTTTCTACAATGTAAGCAAGCTGTTTTCTCACATACTGAAACATTTGAATTAAAGAGTAGAACAAGTAACAGTTCTGTCTCTGTCAAAGAGAAGTTTGATCTTAAGAAAAGATTTTAAATAAGTTGAAATGGCATTGATTTGTCATAGCATCTTGCTTGGGACAAATTCTAAATTACTTATTTTCATACAAATCAATAGGACATGCTGAGTCCCCACTTAAAATGATATTGGCTTTCCACACAGGAAGTATGTCTTGCCAGTGGTTCGCTGTGTGGCATAGCTCCAGAGTTACCATTTCATTCTACTCTCTCAAAATAGTCTGCCGCCTCAGCTTCCAAACAGTTTTATAAAGCGTTACTAGACCAAATCTAAACACAGCATCATGCTTGCAAGTCCAAATACACATTTATTAGCTTCTGTCAGAAAAGTCATTGCCTGGGAATAATTGAAAACTTTAAGCGTAAAAGAGATATTGTGTTTGCCATCAAAATGCAAACGATTTGTTTCTCCATCCTTGATAGCGTTCTCCTCTGTGATTGGAGGGAGGACCGACATAAATCTTATCTGAAGACAAGCTTGATAATGCACTGTAGGTCTGGGCTGAGAGATTTAGCCTCAGGATGCTGCAGTGACAGGAGATACTGAGGGGAGGCAGTGCGGGCAGTAAAACAACTGACAGTTGGTCATTACGAAAGACGCAGGTGGGCAAAAGAATCAATCACTCCGAGACTGGCCTGGACTCTGACAGATGCCTGACGTTTGCTTGATGAAGAGCTCTGCTGTTCCTCTGAGTGATGAGGAGCAGGAGAGGGGAATGAAAGGGGAAAGAGGAGCGAGGAAATAAGGATTAGTTGGATGATAAGCAAAGGCACAAAGGAAGAGCTGCAGAGGAGGAGGTGTGGAGACAGTAATGAACCACTGAAACAGAAAATCAGCAGGAAAGAGGCAAAACGGTTGACGTACTGTATATGTTAATGAATAGATATGGGGGGAAAAGTTGAGGAAACCGGATCAGCGTTTCATCAAGTAGAGGGGAAAAGACAAAAGGGGAAGAAAAGATAAGGAAGGTCAGGCCAGGTGAACAAGATCGAAACACCTGAAGTCAAGCTGTCATTTGATGTGGTTACAGTTACTGTAACAGCACTTTCGCAACACTGCATGTGGGCCAGAGTCTTTGTTTTGACAACACCTTTATAGGCTATTTCATGCTGCCTGCTCAAACTGTATGAGAAAATATCTCAAGTGTGAAATGCCACTGCTTTATTGGCCCACACTCAATAACCGGTAGCACTTGATTTAATTTTTTTGGGTCAATTTTCTACTTACTTATAAAGAGGCGTGTATCAAGCAAAATGTTCGGCTCTGGCATAATGTCTGGGTTGTAAATGCAGTCTTAAAGGTGGACCAAAGTCTGATGAGATTTATTTCAAACAAGCTCTGCTGCTGTAACAGTTTCTTGTGAATTTACTGAGTAATGACTGGAATCAAAAGGCATTTATTTTATTATACATACATTTTCTGCTCACTGTGACTACGTTATGGCTTATGCACATACTGAAGGGTCAGCAAGTGATAGTGTATACTTCTTTTTGTCATTTTAACCACCATGTCTGCGAGTCTAGGTAGCACAATACAAAACACATCCTTGCTGATGCTAATATCTTGTGCTGCAATCTATCACAGCAGATTGACAATCATTATAATATACACATTGCATTGTTGAGCTCATATCTGTGTGTTACCCTTTGCTTTTCTGAAATATATTGAAATGAAACTGCAGAAAATGGAGCAACAAGCAACAATCATTTGGCTAATGGTTAAACATACAAAGTACTTATCCATGGCATCAATGTCAGCCCAAGGATTCCACAGCAAGGCCACCAGACAACATATGAGCAAACGACAAGTTTTAGATTAGATTTAGATTAGTGTTTGGGCTGTCAGGGTGGAAAAGTCTTGCTACTCCCACACAGTCATGGTGCCGGTGTCCTTAAACACCTTTCTACAAAACAGCTTGGTTTTGTGCTTTCTTCAGAGCTGGCTCCATGCATTACCAGGCACTTAACAGTCAATTTACACAAGTATTGGTTTTGACTTTTTACTAAGGAGCACGGCAAGCGAAATTATTGTTGGCTTCTAACACAACGCGTGTGCATGAAGACACCACACATACAGTATGATGTGAATGTGGAGAGAAAAGACCTCAAACCCAGAGTTGCCTTAGGTGTGTTTAAAAAGTGATGAGGTCATTTGCTGCTGAACCAAGAATTATGTAATTTAAAAACAGTGAGTAGGACATGCATTCAGTGCTGAATATGAATAATAAATTGGGGGAAAGTTGTGGGGGTTTTAGTTGTTGATCGCTGTGGTCTAAAGTATGCATAAATCATCCTTTTACTACTACTACTACTATCACTACTGTTTTCAACTAGTAGAAATGATTGATCTTAAACTATGGATGTGTAATAATGATCATAATTTACTGGACCATTGTAGGATACCATTGTGTAGAGCTGAATCGTATTCTCGGGATATATGCTCCATAGTAAATGAGAGACTCTTTCAGTACAGTTGATAATTTGCTTAAATTGATTTTCTACCAATTGTTTCCATCATGAAGTCACAGTGCCATTTTACTGAAATAATTTTGACAATGTTAACGTGAATTTTTTTTAAACGTTTATAGTCCATTTGTTAAAGAAGAAACTGTGATTATACAACACCCACAATCTTGCACGTCATCACTCAAATATCACTTTTGTTCTCATCCATATAGCCCACATGTGCTTTCAGTGGTCTTACATATGAACATGTAATTCAGATAAGTTTTTATTCTCACATGTTATGCAATTTGACATAATCTCTCCATTTGTTTTTATATGTTGCAGATATTCATTATGCCATCCCCCTGTTTTATGGTAATAAGTGCTGCACAGCTCCTAGAATACAATACAGACTCTTTACTGCACATGTTGCCTGCTCCCTACTATCTCTCAATCTCTATTTATTTCATCTCTATAGGATACTCTATCTTTTGAGACATGCTATATCTCCTATTCCTCCCTCCTCCCCCATCTCTATCCTCTACTTCTTTTCTTTTATCTCCTACTTTAATCAAACATCTGATCACAGGCCTAGGAGGATGAGGGATAATTAGATTAGGCCTGTACATGTTTACACATTCTGATTTACATTGAGCTTTCACTGTCTTTCGCTATCTGACTCATGTTCTCTCTATATGCCTCCTTTTTATGTTCCAGTCTTCTTCTTAGGCTCACTATCTCTTGTCTTTTGTTGCAGTTATAGTTGCGATACACACACTTTGTTCACTAACAACCAGCAATGTTCTCCACTCTACACCAGTGAGGTTTTAATTTCAACACCAACGTGTCAGATCTGATTATTTCGGCTCAGTCGATGGTCTCATACACACTCTGTTATTCTCATTGCTTTGCATGGGACTGCAGTTGTGTTGTGGGTTATGTAAAAACATTCACTGGGGGACCTTATTATGGGGGAGTCAGTGCCATTAGAATGCTGCGTGCGTGTGTGTGTGTGTGTGTGTGTGTGTGTGTGTGTGTGTGTGTGTGTGCGTGTGTGACTGTTTGTGTACACATGCACTCTATTCAGTGACTGATCATCAGGTTGAGCACTTCTCCCCCAGTCATCTGTCATCGAAACCCTTAGTGCAGCCTCTCTTTTTGTCACCTGATAGTCTCACACAGCAGAGCTAAATGGGGGGGAAATATTTTATCGAGGCTGCACCTAATGCAGTGTGTACAATCCCAGGTTTTAGCAGCCAACCCTTGAGAGGAAGCATATGATTTTTGCAAAGGGGAAAATGAAATTATAAGTGCTTAGCAAGAGGGCCCTATTGATCCACTGTAACAGAGATAAGGTGAGCGAGCCAATTCCAGACTTCTGTAATTCTAAACGACTTCTGTGGTACCCAGGGGGTGAGAGATACTCATTTTACATAATTGACCATATCTGCATAATTGACCAATACTACGCAGCACTCTAATTTGGAATGTCTTTTAAAGGCCTGATCCGTGATCCAAATGTAATTAACAGTGTAGTGCTAATGCCTCACATCAAAACACGTGAAACCTACTATCACTCTCAAATTGACAGGATTTTCAGATCCATTTTTTTCAGTTTTCTCATAGAAGTTTGTTTAAATCAGTAACATTTGTATACATAGAAGTGGAGCTAAAATTACGATCAGTTGAACAACAACAAAATATGATTTCAAATCTATGTAGACGTCAAACTCTTTAATTATACATATGTATATGTATGTCATTTATATAATAAAGACTGCCCTATAAAGAATAGCTCTAAGGAAAAAATAACATGAGATATTATACAGTTTAATACAGCCAGTACTATATTCTTAAAGATAATAAGTCTTTGTTTGCAAATTGGTTTGGATTTTTGGGACTTTAGAGAGAAGAATTAATATAAGTTATATAGTAGAGTTTGTGGACTGCTGTCAAATAACAGCGCTGTTCTATTAAACTCTCGCATCTTACTCTCTCCCATGCCTGTGAAGTCTGTTTTAGACAAACAAACTGATTGTTTTCTGTACATCCTTTACTTCACACTACTGTTTCATTGAGCCGCCTCTTTAGTTCATGCAGGTCACTATAAAGTAAAATACATAATATTAATGGCTTTGTGACCAACACCAGCAGCCGAGTAATGTAGCTGCAGTGTGCGACCAACTAACTGTTAAGAACTAATGTATGTGTGTCCCAGTTGGGTTGTATTTTAAACTGCATCACACACAAACAAGTCTTGTGGAAACAAACCACTCTGCTAACTGTGATACAATCTGGTACTACCAGGCCACCAGCTTTATAGTAAACCAAAACTCAACATGTTAAATTAAAGTTGAAAAAAAAGCAGCTCCCGTGATGCTACAGATTTTGACAGCTAACAGCGAGCTGCGTGCTCTCAAGTCGGGCAGCTACTCAAGCAGAAAACATGAATGTGACATTATGGAACAATTTATAAAGCTGCATTTCAAACCAGATTTCTTTTAAAGGTTTTAGATGGCCAT
The DNA here is from genome assembly GCA_036023655.1 of Nannoperca australis. Taxonomy (NCBI): domain Eukaryota; kingdom Metazoa; phylum Chordata; class Actinopteri; order Centrarchiformes; family Percichthyidae; genus Nannoperca; species Nannoperca australis. The sequence goes on along the minus strand of JAVQJD010102304.1, from coordinate 51,380 downwards.
GTTAATATGAAAGCCTACCAGATAAAGTTACATAAATATTACAGTGTTGTCATGAAACATTGGTTTGGCTTGTAATAGAATGCTTGGTGTTGGGTAGCGTTGCTGTTAAATGCTGCTGTGCATTGGCTGTTTTGGATTTATGCTTAATTCTTTTTACAAATAAGGTTGTCCATCAGTCTCCATTTTCTTTTTTTAAACGTCTCTTTTATGGCTCTGGTGGTATTTATTTTATTAGTCATATGAACTATGGTTGTAACGATAGTTTGAAGCATTAAGAATGTTTCCTGAAGGGCAAGATAACACCAAATACTCAAGTTTCCAGGTTGTACCACATTATAAAATATTTCAGTAGTTTACTATACAATACATGTGGTGTACCGTAAAATCCTTCCATATTGTACAAATGAACTTTATGTTCCAAGCTTGATGCTCCATCAGACCTCCAACTCCAAAAATCCCAGTAAGGTGCCCCAAAGCCCCTAAATGCATCTGTGTTCTATAATGTCCCAATATTAATTGTGGTGTAGATGTTCTGGCTACATAAGCACTGTAATTATGATAAATAGTGTCATGGGGCTATAAAAGCCATTACAATATACATCTGTTTATACCTGTCAGCGTGTATTAAGGCCAGGCTCGCAGTTCAGCTGCAAAGATCCAATGCAGTTAGAAAGATGATTTTGTCTGAGTATATTTTTGTCCTTTTGAATGGAAAGTTTCCTCACAAATGATTTTATGTTATGGATGATAAACATGCACTAACCTGGCAGCACATGGACCTCTGCTATGTCCATCCAACATGACCTTATAAAGAATGCGTGAACAGGTGGAAAGTGGGCATTTTATTTTAGTTTCTCCCTGCTGTTACAAACAAACACAGTAGTAGTCACTCCTTAGATTTGGCTGTGTCTCTGTGTTTGGCTCCAGCCTGTCTTGGTGTGGAGCCAGAGGGTGAAGAAGGCAATGTGAAAGTGATAAGAAAGTCTGGCCATTCCCTCTGCTGAGCACACACACACACACACGCACACACACACACACACACACACACACACACAGCCATTGCTATTCAACGAACACAGCATTATTTCATGAGACAGAGGTCACCATGTCTTCAGTTTTGTTTAGACTGTCAGCTCCACTCTCATACCATCAGTTTTCTCTTGCCAACTATAGGTCTGATACTGACACTGTGACAATGATCTGACCTGTTCAATGTCTAAATATGTGTACCAGTACACAATTAGGCATCCCTTCAATATGTTTGTCTAAGTCTAGAAGGAAGCAGAAAAATATGCATTCAGTCATGCTACTTAAGGCAGCATGTCTACTGTAACAGAGCTGACACTTTGGGCACTTGTAGCCACAGCAGATCCAGCTAAGTGACCAGTTAGTTGCACACAATGTTTAACTTTGACTTTAAAGAATTCAGAGGGTAAAGCACACTCTCTCAGTTCTATGAAGGTCAAAATGCCAACATTAAACAACCCACAGTGCCCTTAATTCTCCACTTGAAGAAGTTTTGAAGATCTGAACCAGTCTTTTTTTAAATGCAAAAAACAAACAGCATTTTGTTGCTGTGTCACATGCGGAGTGTCTGCAGCCTGACTATTGGCAGAAAATATCAGATTTGAGGTGGCAAGACTAATGGGAAGCTGATGGAGCGATCCCACACCCAACTTGTTTGTTTATGCCCTCTGAGTGTTTTTTTGATCTGTTTATGAGGGAATCCAATTTAAATGTAAAAAATGGTTTGCCTAGAGGATGTCACCTTTAACTACATAAAAGATTACTAGCCAGCCTGTGGCATTTTATCGCACTAAAATAATGGAGACATATACACAGGTTTGATTTACAAGGCCATTATTGTTCTGCTCTGTGAAGTGCTGTTAGATTACTGGTACATTTGTTGCCAGATGAAATACGACTTAAAATTTCACAGTACCATATTACCGTATTATCTCCCAGCTATCTTGCTAGGTGAACAGTGGGTGATTTTAATCAAAGAAATTATGATTACTGTTTAGTAAAACTGGAATTGGAACTGAACTGAAATTAAATGATCATCATGGATACTGAGCAGTGTATAAATACGTATATACACAATAGTAAGAAATGCATGCAGACACCGGATCACTCATTTGAGGTTTCTGCACTCTGGCAAAATGTCCTATGTTCTAAAGGGAACAAAGGTTTTTATGTGTCTGCAATGGGTGTTTTTCCTAATCACTTCATATTGCAGCAGTACACAGACAGACTGGTGCCGTACAATAAGTCCCTAATGAGCTGTGTGTTGAGGTCTGGGAGAGGGGAGAGGAAGAGAGGAGCTGATGCATTTCCTCTGGACACACAGAGGAAGGGTCAGCAAGTGGTGTGGTGGTGTTGGTGATTTGTCATGCAAGTCTGCACTTCTAAACGTGTGAGTGTGTCTGTCTATATGTTAGACACACACACACACACACATTGTTAAGTGCTGGTGCTGATGATAATTTGATATGTAACATGCCCCATGCCTGGGCCACAGTAGCACAATAGTGAGGCCAAGTCTCCAGAGGCCAATGTGTTTACTGTCCACAGCCGCCTCAGTCCTTCAGCCTGTCCTCATTCTGTCACACGCCCTTCGTCTTTCATAAGTATTCATCGCGTCTTTTATGTTTTCAAAGGCAACATTTTTTTATTTAAACACAGTCAAATAAATGCTTCTTCAATATAATAAGAGGTACAGGTACAGTGATATTAAAGCCATCAAGTGAATGTACTCTAGACTGACATAAAATTAATATATTATATTAGCATTTCTGTTTACTGGAAGTGTCCCAGCAACATGTGCCAAAGTAAATTAATTGTTTCCAAAATAATTTATTTAAGAATTTAGATTTATCATTTCAGGTGCCGTGACAATTTAAGCTTTTTCATGCGAAACTGATATTCTCAACAGTTTATTCAAAAAGGGAAATATTATATTTGTAAAGTCACCTCAACAGGAGTAGATTATTATGTAAATGTAGACTATGTTTAGCATTGATATTCGGCACCTAGGCTCTGACCTTGTCACTCCCCAAAAAGAAGCGCTAAACTCAGCGCAGCAGGGAGCGAGGGGTAAAGATAATAACTTCCCTCCCAAGGGAAACATGGATGTGGGTCTATAACAGTGCTATATAAAAAGGAAATGAAGTAGTGGCAGCAGTAGCATCAAGTGACAAATTAGCTTTCAGGTGAGCGGTGTGGCATGCCGGTGTTGCAGCAGGCACGGCAGCAAAGGAGTTAACAAAGCAATGATGGCTTAAGTACACCTCCATAATCATCAGAGTGTGTTGTATACAAGTAGGCAGTAAGATGAGTGAGTCATGTGACTGTAATGGCAGACTGGAGTTGACTGAACTAGTTTATAGGCTTTGCTTTATTAATGATGTGGTACAATCTCAGTTGCTCAGGCTAGAGTGAGAGACTGAAAAAAAATGATATGGGCTCCTATCAAAATGTCACTAGCAATCCTCTGGCCAATCACAGCACAGCAGCAAGTGGTTGCTTGGCACAAAGTATGAGTAAACATACATTAGTACTATCCAGCGCACAAATTGCTGAGTTCATTGAGAGTGCTGGATGCTGAAGCTGCCTTTAGAGGAGACGACTGCCAGTCACAAGATCCAAATGTCCAACGTGGTCAGTGAGGATGTCTAAATGAAGACAGCAGTGATGGATGCCTGGGGCTGGATCCACGCTAAGTCTGTGCAGTCAATCAGCCAACCACTCTGTTAACCACTCTGCTCAAAGGGTAAAAGACCTGTTAAAATCCAAAACATGCCTGCTGGGAATTAAAGTTTAAAATTCACTTGTAGCTTGCTCCAACCATGAACTCAAGTAAAGGAGTTATTTTAATAAAATCTGATGTACAAATAAATTAGTGTTGATGAGGATGATACAGTTATCCAGTAATCTTTTCTTTTTTAATTAAGAACATTTCACACACATTTTAATTTCAATTTCAGTTCAATTCACTTTTATTTATATAGTGCAATATCCTAACAAAGTTATCTCAGGGCACTTTAATGTGTACCGTTTCTGATATTGTCCTTTAGTACCTGTTTGTCTGGTAAATCCGCGTTGGCTTCACAGAAAAACAAGCACAGCAGATAGCCAGATGACAGATAGACCCTACCGCGCAGTGCAGAACAGATCAGCAGAACGATTTGCACACAGGGAGGCCGACATCACTGCATACAAGAAGACGGGGGGTCCACAAGACAAGAAAAGGCATGCCTGTGTTTGCAGATGTATTTAATATAGACAGACAGGTAAATATAGTAAACAGTAAGCTTAAAGAAAGCGACAGGCTCTCAGACAATTTGTGATGGCTCTTGTTGACAGTCACAGAGCACACCTGCTTGTCAGGCCACACCTTGTCTGGCACTGTTAACCCACAGCAGCCTATCTACTGTGTTACACCTTCATGCCACCGATTCCTCCTACACAGAAATGGAATGGTATTTGACATGACCCGTGATGAGACATTTTTGGGGGCAACAGTCAGAAATAGCTCTTCAAAGCATCCTTGGAACTTGGCTTTTAAACACTGTTTATGCAGTACCAGATTTATTTAAATCTCAAATACACAAAAAATCTGTAGGAGCCTAAAGCAGTACGTGATCAGCTCTGAGTAACATTTACATCAATATTACATTACTCTGACTATTTCCTGCATCGGTCTGTTATTATGGGGCACCCACAGTGTGTGTGGCCTTAATTTAGAGAGCGCGGGGAAGCAGTGGCATTACAAGCAGTGTTAGGTCAGACAGGTGCAGGACAGGCTGGCAGAGAGCAGCAACAACATGCCAGAGTGGTCTGCTGGAAAGCTCTGCAAAACCCCTTAACCTCTGCTCTGTTTCCAAAGCTGCAGAACACACACACCAGCAGACACAGACAGCACACACACCTCCTCAGAACAAAAGAAGTGATTCTCTTAAATGTATTTGTATATTTTTTGAGTGTAACTCTCCAGTATGTGTGATATCCCGCTGAAATATGATGGAAATATTCTGATATAAAAGTGGGAAGTATAAACTGCCTTAAATGAACAAACTGTGTCATGTAAGAGTTTTACACACAATGAAAGACACAGGCATTACTTAGCACACACATACACACACAAAGAATCAAGTAATTAATCCAGGAAATTAAAGTGTGATATCGCCATTATTATAAACCACTTTTGTCCAAGTTTAAATCTCTGAATATTCTAATAGCCGCCTTTGGGCCTTTTTGCAGTTGAGCATAGTATTACCGCCCTGTTTTACTTATTGATAGTAATGAACAACTTAGAACTTTTAATATCTGAAGCCTGCTTTATTACCCAGGGTTGCATCAGTTTCCAGGATAAGAAAATGAAGAGCGACTGTGGCCATTAACACATTCGTCATCCACGCTGCAAAACTGCTGCCATCACTCTAACTGCGTATGTTAAGGTGAATTTAGCCGTTTGTGACCTTATAGTCTGACCCTTGTTACCGGGCAGCAGCGCTGATTGCTATGGCAACGAGGTAACTTCATATAAAGTCGAGAGTCATCGCCCAGTTTGCCCTCAGATTTAAATTCGATTACCCAACGAGCTGTGTGAATCAGTGTGAATTCAGTTAGTTATTAGACTACAGAAACAGTCATGAGTAACGTGCACAGCCCTGCTCAGCTGAACGCACTGAGACCTCTATCTGCTGGCTTTTGCTTTTTGTATTGTATGGGTAGGAGGAGCCGCCTTCCTGCGATTGTCTGGCTGCTCTCTCTCCCTCCCTCCCTTTCTCTCTCTCTCTCTCGCTCTCAGTGTGTCTCGTTCCCACTCTCATATTTCCAAAGTTGAATATTCCGCTTGCCTGGGAGCTGTCGCCAGCGGAGCGGTGCAGCCCACTGACTGAACGCACCGGGCTGGTGTTGCTGCTTTGCTTTGCGCCGCGCGGCCCCGCTTGGAAACCGACTTGAAGAGAAGGAGTCCTCTACAGCCTCCCGGCTCGGTTCACCCCCTCTCTCCGTCCGTCCCGTGATTCTTCCAACTTCCTTTCAGGCTACTTTCAAGATGACAGACGAAAAGAGTGCTCGGCATGTAAAGCTGGTAGGTGTCTGAAACCCCTCCCCTCCGCGCAGAGAGGTGTCTGGCTCGGTCTGGCTGTGTGGGGTTCAGGTTTGTGGCAGCGCACAGACGCGCCGAGATGCGAGAGGCGCCCGGGAATAGAAACAGGGACCGGTGGTTCTTTTTTCCCCACCATCCTCTGGGCTTTCCCTGATGTGTTTCCCATAAGCTTTCTCTTGAATGGACCACATTCAAACGTCCAGGAACATGTCTGAAGTAGGCTGCTGGTATAATTCTCAAACGTACACACATGGTGCTTTATGGACAGGGGTTCTCTTGTGTTTGTGAAAGACAAGCAAACCCAACCTGATGTTATGCCATATGGACAGATTTGTGTTGCTGCTTTAGCAGGGTACTAAATTGGACAGCAGCATTCTGTGTAGATATACTTTGAGAGGGAAGCATAAGATTAACACTGTATTTTTCTTACTGGGATTATTCCCAGTCATTTTAGGGAAATTAAATACGTTCTACATTTTGCTTCAAAGTCCCCTGTAACTCCCACAAGACCATAAGGCGACCTTACTTTAGGTACCCCTGCTGTGCAGAGAATAACAGACTTGTTATTTGAATGATTCAGCTAAGAGATTTATGTGTTGCTGCCATGCAAACAGTTTTAACAAGCACGTGTGTCCCCTCTGCTTTTCTGAGGGGTATTTCTGTGCCATGAAACACAGACACTTATTTTTATCATTTACGTTTTAGCTAATTTTCATTAGGAATGATGTATAGATAATGGTCCTTATGGCGTCCTCATGCTGTCCAGCTTGTTCCGCTTTCTTTCCACAGAAAAGCAGGGACGTTGTAACATTTATGTAGAATATGAGGCGTATCGTTGATAATCAATTGTGAACTTGTGATTGTATCTTTGTTTTCTTCCATACTCTTATTAGGAGTTTGGTGTGACTGCGGTGCAATATCTTTTAACATGAATTAAATCTCGATTCACCTTTTACATTTTAGAATTGCTGAAGAGATGAAGTCTCACTGAATAATAAGAGTTTGATAGAAGTACATATGTCATTTGTACATGGATGAAGCCACAGTCTTTTCTTTCTGATTTCAGCTGATCCGAATCATTGAACGCTGACTTAAAAACTGAAAACAAATCTGCCACTGTGGGCAGGATTGAAGTAAGCCGCTGCCCCAGAAATGAATACTCTGTCAAATTGTGATGAAATGCACTAAGTCGTCAGGAGAGTGTTGAAGTGTCACTGCACATAATTCAGCTCATGTGGTGCCGAATGCCAAACACTGAACTGAACTATGTTCTGATTATCATGCTAAGCTCAGCTGACAGTATGCTTGTTGTTTAGCTGCTTTGAATGCCTCTGTATCACCACTGTTGTTATGAGATGACCGTCAGCAAGGCAGTGCATCTTTAGTAGTTTGATGCTTTTATTTGTCTCTAACCTGTTCTTAAATGAGTTGCTCTTTGCTGAATCTTAAATCGTGTTCCCAGATTGAATCACTGCCTCTCTCTTTCTCTCTCTGTGCCTGTGCCATCTGTTGGAGTGATAAGGTGGACTAACTTAACAAGTCCAATCAGTCCTGTTCACAAGTGCACTGCAGTTGTAGTTCTGTTTTGTTTGTTTTTGTTGCCACAAAGCATCAGAGCTGCCCTGTCTCATACATTACACACCATGGCTCATCAGGCCCATTACACATCGGCACACTCATATATGCTTCCATCTCAAATAGACGAGAACGGAGTCAATGCTCTAGGCTGCCTCTTATACCTTCAAAAGCCCTATGCTCTTTTCCTGACTGTCTATCTTTAGGGTTGCTTTCCTGTGGTCTCTCTCTCTCTCTCTCTCTCTCTCTATCTCTCTCTCTCTCATCCTCCCTCCCTCCTTCTCATTCTAAATGTCTCTCATCCTTCTCTCTCTTGGCTTACCCATCCATCAATCATCTGTCTCCGTCCTCTCCCCTACCATCCAACTCTCCGAGTCTCTCTCTTCTCTCCCTCTCTGAAGAATAGTAGTTGCGCTGTTCCCTGTCAGTGCTCTAAGGCACATTGTAAAGCTCACTCTTTTGTGTCTTCTTTACCTGCTATTAACCTATTTTGTTTGGTGTTTTGTGCGTACGGTTCTGTCTATTCACAAGGACATTAAGGGGATTATGGGGAAGTGGTGCCTTTAAAGAAACATTGTATGCTGTTAGACTGGATTTAATGGATCAAGGGAGATACATTTATTCATTAATGTAAAGTTGTTATGCTTGATGTCTTGCTGAGAAAACCCATCGGTATATGGTTTGCATTGCACAGTGTTTAATGTTGTTGGCATCACACAATGCAGTTTTGGGTGCGTGCATAAGCAAGTTTAGGGAGAAAACTTTGCTACCAGAAATGCAGGATTTAACGCAGGATTGTGAAAAGGAGCTAGAAGATAATACTAATATAATAATAATAATAATAATTACGTTGCATCCTTTGACTTTTTGTGCAGTGACTGCAACAATCTGACCATAAGAGGGTATTATTAATACAGCACAGCAGTTCACTTAACAGAATAAAACAGCAGCAGACATGTAAATGCCCTTATTTCGTCCTTACTTCCCACAGTGCTGATTATCTAAAAAATATCTCTGATTGCCCTCTGGTCATTTTTTCGTTAAGTGACATTTAGCTGATTTAAGTGTCTGCAAGTACTAATCAAATCATATATTATATTGTGTTCCTCACCTTTACACAAGTCCTCAAAAGTCCTTGAAGACTTTTAAATGAAGTCTAGTGTTCAGCAGCTTAGAAATAAGCCCGGGTAGACCTGTACTCTGAGAGGAGTTATTTTCCATCTTCATTACAGAGGTGACATAAGCCATACTTCTAATTCCAAGTGGCATTAAAAAGTTTTAAAAAAGTGTTCCATGAAATAACCAGAAACAACCCTGGTGAGTATTCACTGAGGTGGTCAGTTTCATGCAGTTGACGCACATACTGAGAGAAGCCATGAATCTGCACCCCTGATGCTTTAAAAGCCTTACCCTCTGATCCATTCGTCACAGTGTCCCAGCCTTCAAACAACAAATCTAGACCACAGCAATTCCACAAATTCTTCTCAAATATATCTTCTCAGCGAGCAGACATGGTCCCCTTATAAACCGTATGCTCCTGAGCTTTTACCCTCTGCCATATTGTTTGTGCACATATGGATAGTTAATGACCTGAGAAAACCATTCTGTATTGGCAAATGTGTCTAAATCAGTGGAAGAACGTTTTGGTGTACATATGCTGTCAGATTTCAGTGTTTGTGTTATTCTGGCAGTAGATGAAATACCATTATTTGTCTGTTTTACAATAGACATTATACCCAAGAGGAGATGCATTTATGGTGGTTTCAAAAGTGGTGTGTTGGGAGCACTGAAATAAGCATAATCACAGTATTGAATGTTCTCCTGCTGTTGTAAGCGGCGACCAATGCATGTGTGTTGACAGAAAGCTGATTTTCAAAAGATATCTACACATTTAAGTATAACAAGTGCAACAAAACCACATGGGTCTGTAACAAGCTTCACAACTTGGCACACGAGTTGGCACAGCAGCAAAGCATCTGAGAAAGCGTGGCTAGCTATATTAAATAGGAAGTGTTAAAACAGGTGGAACAGTTAGTTATTACATTCCATGGGTCCTAACCAGCCACTGTTTTAGAAGAGAAACTCCTCCCCGCTTATACTCTTAGATTGTGTCACAAATAGTGATAACGGCAATAACTGGCAACCCGGTTCAGCCTGAGTTGCTGAAAGCGGCGGACATAGGTGAAGACCTCTTTATCAAATACACAAAATATATCTTATATAGATATATATCTTGTTAGCAGAAAAATAATTACTCAATTTTATAGTCAGTTATGACTAGTACAACGGAGGTGAAATTATACATGAAATGTATATGGGAAAGTTGTGGTAATTAGCTATGGGATGTATAAAAACTGAATGCAACTACCAGATTGCCAAGTATTGGTTTGCATCATTCATTAATAGAAGAAATGGTCCCTTTGTGATATAGAATTGATCAAGAGAATGAATGTGGATGTCAAGGCAGATAGCATGGATGGATGGATGACAGACTGCCTCCTGTTTTTGTCCCCAGACTCCTTTGATCTCTTCATTGCACTGAATTCAATGAAGGTCTCTGCCACAGCCTGTCCCCCAGACACATTTCGCACTGCATGTAGATCAGCACAAAGTAGTCATGCATGGCATCACATTGCTTAACTTTCTCCTTTTGGCCAAACACAATATAAATGTCATTATATGGTTATGCTGGTTGGGTGTTAAATACATCTGCCTTACTGCTTTTTGAACTCAAGCTCAGACTGAGACTGAGCAATTGCACCCAGCTGGTCATCTGGCAGGCAACGCTATCTAAGCAGAACAGAGCACCCAGAAAGAAAAGCTTATCCTCTCTGCTCTTAAACCAAAGACTGGTTTCATATTTTTAAATGCTTGTGTACTAAACTGCTAGCCTTTTAAAGCCATCCTATAAGATTCACTTTGCTGGCAAGGATCAATAGACATTTGCTTTGACCAGAGGCAACACAGACCTAAATTACTTTGCATTCAATTTGGTGAGTATTTAACCAGTCAGAGATGGGTGCTCATTCCCGTCTTCATCTAATCACCATCCCATAGTTTGCTGATTGGTCTGGCTTCCAGCTGTTTCTTTCAATTGATCCTTAGTGGCTGTTTTCCATACTGATATCTCAGAGCAAAAATCTTGGCAACACAAATGGATTGTGGGCCTATTTCCAAAAGAAACTTGGGACCAGAAGTTAACAGACTCGCTGCAGTACCATTCTTTACCACTAAGATGATATAGACCTTGGTTGCTTAGTAATGCAAAACATAATTTAGACCAAATTCTATATGCTATGCCAGGAATGGATAACATGGTACGAACTGTTGTTTATTATGATATAACTTTACATGTGTGGAGGCTGAGGTAGCTCAGATGACAAACTGGTAGTGGCAGAGAACATGTCATGGTCCAGTCTCTGAAGGTAAACCAGTCAAAGCCAATAAGCTGCAGGCAGAGGCCCAGGCTTTAGTCCTGGGCTGCAGGCTCCACTGATTCCAGATTCAACAACCCATTTACCTAGGAAAGAGAAGTTTGAAAACCAATAATCTGAAACACATGAAGATCCAAATATACTAAAAGAATGAAGGAGGACAAGTATGGCTGTATTTCACTCTTGTCTGTGCATTTCTCCCTCTGCTAGCACTTTCTTCTCTTTCTTTTTTCCGTCTCTCTGTCTCTTAGTGGCATCTAATACAGGTGCAAGCCTTTTCAGTTAATATTAATGACAGTATGATATACATGAGTGTTTTACACATGGCCAACAGATTTCATACACTGTTCCAGAATAGTGAATGAATGATCTTGTTGAGCATATCTGCACCAGATCTTTACTCTGTCACAATATGAGGTAAATTGTTTTAAACATTTTCTCTTCATTAAAGGTTTATTAGCTGTGTTCCTCTGTGGTAAAGGTTAAATGTCCAGAGAGTTTGAATAACATGACAGCATCAATTGCATTGGAATCCCACATGGCTAAAATCTAATTGTCTGCACCGGGGGCATGAAGATGTAAATTCTGAGGCATTTCCTTCACTGTTTCAGTTTGTTTTGGCAGTTGAGAATAAAAATAAAACATTTTCTTATGACATTGTATAAATTTACTCCAATGCCTCAAAATGTCAGTCTCAGTTAACCCTTGTGCTACTTGTGCACTGGGTCAAGACAATGGGCCACTGGGTCAACATGACCCGGCAAGGTAGCACAAGGGTTAATTGTAAGGAGGGTACATTTTTGAAAGAGGAGCAGATGCTAAGTTCAATAAGGAGAGATCAATATGAAATGAATACTGATATTTATAGTGAATTAGACTCTATTAACACATAACAGCTTTATTCCGTTGTTTGATTACAAATTGTTTGGCTCTGACATGTGGAAAACACCAAAAGAAATCAAAACACCGGGATCCTAAATCCTTAGAATCCACCCAGACAGGAAGACAGAGGCGGCTTTTCCACCCCAGCCCAACAGCAGCAGCTGAGCTGAGGAGGCGGCCAACCTCCCAACACGCTAGTTAACAGCCAGCTGCCTGTGTATACTCGCACACGTGTTTCCCATGATCTCACCTGCTGGCACCAGGAGCTTGGGATCAGGCCCAGTGCTGCTGTCATGCTGCCCACCTCAGAGGCCTCTCTCTTGGGTGGAGTGTTCCACACCTCATCTCTGTGCAGGAGCCATGGAGGTGGGGAGCTCTGCCCAGGGAATGGTGGTACTGTACATGTGTAGTTAATCATTATGACATGTGAGCAAAGTCTTGTGGTGTTTTAAGGTTTGCAGTAGTTCAACATTTAATGGATTATCTCAGGATGTTACAGCAGATTCTACAAAAGCATAACAAAAGGCAGTATACGAATCAAATGTCCAAATTGCTTCACACGTCACTGCGTCACTGGGATTGGGCATGGAAAACGGTGGCAGAGAGAGAGAGAGAGAAAGAAATAACTATAAAGAGACAGATCGAGAGGGTAGGTGTAAACAGCAGGAGGAGGCGTGAAAAAAGATTTTTGAACTGTTTCAAGGATGTTTGGAGGATTTTTTGGGAGGCTTAATAGCCACACACAGCAGAGAGCAAAGACAAAAAGTCATGGGGCTAGAGGAGGAATAAAAACACGGATCATTCCTCAACTTACTCGTGCACTTGCATACAGACACATACATAGTTTCATCATACACACTCATCCACCCAGCAGGCATTTCTTAGGGACACCATCTATTAAAAAGCAGCTCTTTTCCTCTCTTGCTGGTTGATATGTTAGTTACAGACATCTCTAGGAATCTCTCAGACCCTCTGCTAAACATAGTTCACTTGTCACGCTATTAGTTCCTGAAATCGCCCCACTGAATTTGACCATTTTATCCAGACCCATCATTTTTCATTTGTAGGAGTTCTTGTGAACTTGCCTCCAGCAAAAAGTCATTGGACTGAGTTTTTTTTTCAGTCTCTGGGCCATCGGTTCAGTTCAATATTGATATAGCAGTCGGCATTGTTAACCTTCACAATTATTCTCTTTGGTTTTGCTGTGCCCTGGGGAAGGGCTATTTTTAAAATGCCGACAATGCTGGGCAGCTATTGTTTGACTAACAACCTATTGATTTGTGTTGGCTTCAGTTGCAGGGCTAGAGCGAGTGGGGAGCTTGTTTTTGTTTTCTCAATTCACAAACACATGATTCAAAATGTTGTTTAAAGTATGTAAGTGCTAATTCCATTGTAAATGTAGCCTTTTTCTATGGGCTTATACGTTAGAATTATGAGGGCATTAAAAAAAGTACCTATTCCTGTGATTGCCTTGTTTTTCTCTTTGTCTGGGCAGTTTAGAGGAGATTGCTCAGCACTGCAAATTACTGTGTTACCAATGATTATGTGTTGCGTATCATTGAGACATCATTGTTGCTCCAGCTGAAATCAGCAAGCTCAGATCTGCCCTTGGACGGTTGTGCTGTGATGTGGTTGCCTCTCCCAAGATGTGCACACCGACAACCCACAACATGTCTTGCATCAATATTTCACAAAGGTGAGAAGAAAAAAAAATCAATACGTCAAACGGCTGTCCATTGTCTTTTGAAGCACTGTGTATTTTCAACAGTGACGCAGATTTCCCATCTTGTGAAGGAACAAATGATTGTTTATCAGTGATAAATAAAACTAATCGAACAAATAGAGCTATAAGCCTGTGACATTTTGACGCATGGAGCCTGCTGAGCCAATCGAACAGCAGCCAAGGAAAACAATGGCTCATACTCTCTCCCCTCAAAGGAAATGCCAAACATTACAGTGCTGTAAAAATAGAAGGCTGTGACTTTGTAGAGCCAGAACACGAGATAGAGGACAGGAACTCCCTCCCTGAGGTCACTCCAATGGCAAGGTCTACCACCTCTGTACTCCCTCTCTCTTTATTGCTCCTTTTGTTTTTCTTTCTCTGGGTGTGTGATCTATTTCTGAGCAGATTTTTCCCTGTGCTTTTTCATCTCCTTTGGTTTACTTCTGTATTTCTCTCTCTCTCTCTCTCTCTCTCTCTCTCTCTCTCTCTCTCTCTCTCTCTTTCTCTCTCTCTCACTTTCCCTGACACCCAGGTCATAATGAATAACTGAAAGCCTAGTAACACATCACAAACACCCCCTGTTTTATTAATGGCACTATCCACAACTGCTGAAGTGGCAAATGGCCCTCCTGGATGTATTGTGCTTGGGACGAGTGTACGGACTTTGACCCAAGGTGAATGCTTGGTTCAGAGCAGGACATCTTGTGTTTAATGGCTTTTGGTCAAGCAGCCTGTTCTCACTGCTGGCAGTTAAGTTTAATGGAATGGTTATGAGAAATTACCTTTTGCATCGGAATAAATGCAGCCCGTGCGCATCCAGGCCACATGGTCTTACAACGTGCATAAGGTGTGGCAGTAAGGCCTTTTGCACTGAGGGCACCAGCACTGGAACGGAAAATCCATCTAGGGTTTAAAATATTGAATTGACAATTTCATTTTGTCACCCCCCCCCCCTTCATCTCTATTGAGAAAGGGAGGGTAGAGTAGTCCCCAAAAATGAGGTTAGTTGCTCCGACTGTGTGTAATGAGGTTATGGATGATTCAGTCGAGACATCTCCAACAAGTCTTTCATCTGTACTATCTTTTGTATCAGGCGTATAAATGTATTTCCCCCGGCTAGCAGGCTGTGCCCCAGCTGCCGGTGTATTTAGGAAGCAGCATGCGCATGAGGCAGCACGCACAGATATACACAACGACACACGTTCGCCACCAAGACATTCTCTCTTTGACTCTTTTTCTTACTTTATCTCAATCTTTTCACAACACCCACTAGCAGAATCTGTAGCTGTAATGCTATAGGTTTTTCTCTTCTTGAAACATTTTGGTTTTTATCTTACGAAATGACTGCAGTGAGGAGAAAAAATGTCCTGTCATTTTCAAGTAGACAAACTCATTGTAGTTCAGTAGCACAGCAGGTCATTCTTTTACAGATATGTCTTTTAATAAATACAGCTGTCACACAAGCTGTCAGGATTGTTGATGCTTTTGAGACCTTAGAATTGACCTGAGTATCTAATTCCTGTAGAACCAATAACACCAGCATGGACGACATAATTTGCTATATATAGTTATAATACAGTTTGGCAAGCTGCTGATAAGGTGGATGCCACCTTACGGATCAGTTAGCTTGCTCATTTAGAGCACAAATACGATGTATTCAAAGTTGTCAGCTGTTTTTTACAATGGGAAAACTTTTCAGGAATGTATCGTCAATCTTCATACAGAGGGCTATTGTTTTCTTGACAGGCTTTCCAGTCTAATGTAAGTGTACAGGGGAGCGGGAATGCAATTTCCCACTGAAAAGAACCTCTTTTCGGTAGCTGGAAGTGCCGTTTATGTGGTGTGTAGATTGCTTTTTCACATGATGTGGGGTACATTTGCATATATATAGAGAATACCAGTAAAAGGTAAGCCATTAACTTGCTGCCTTTTGTACACACACACACACACACACACACACAGAGAGAGAGAGAGAGAGAGAGAGAGAGAGAGAGAGAGTCAGGTGAAAATATAGAAAAATTGAAGCTGAATTGGTGTCAACTGTCAATACAAGCAAGTTTGTTTTCTGCAAGGCAAGACAATAGATTTCTGCAGTGTGTGCTTTTTTTACTATCATCTTATTTTATGCCATTTTAGTTTAATCAATACAGGAGAATAGGGGGATAGTAGCAGGGGAATCGTTTTGCTCCAAATATTAGTTATCAAAGAAAATAAAACAATCAGTCTCTTGGACAATGTTCAAGGTGAACTGGTTTTGAAATGTTAGTCAATATTCTTTGTATATTAAAGAAAACCAAATTGTGGCTTAAGAAGAATTTGTATCTTACAACTTGAACTGCAGGCAGCAAAGTACGGGAGACCTAAAGAAAATAATTTATATTTTTTTCTAAGAACAAACATATGATTCTGGATACAACTCCACTTGCTCTGGTCAGTTTTACAGTTTGTACACTTTTACAGTAGTGTATACAAGTCCTGTAAGCAAGCTACAGTGAAGAAAATATTTGAAGAGAGGAATTACATGGTACTGTCCACTTGACCGCAGTCTCTCAACAAGTCTGATTTCCAGGGGCAATAGTTCACAACCCTAGCACTAGCCATGGGCTTGAAGCCTGCTCACTGATTACATTTTTGCCTTTGTTGACAGTTTCTGTGTTCCTGCTCGCTCTTCATCCTTTCCTCCCTCCAGCATCCTCAGCTGTGTCTAAATATCTAATAAGCTGTTCTGCCAACTTCTGATGCTGGGTTTGTTCTCACCTGGGCAAATGCACATGAATAATGGAAGGGGCATGAAGTGAGGCAGGGGCATGGTTGCTACTCAGTGCTGTGTTGAGGCCTGATAAGGCTCTCCACCGCAGCAAAAGAGCCTCAGAGAGCTGATGAGACGACGTCTGACAGTATTAACATTATTACCCACAGGCTGCCAAGCTGTAACAGGCAGAAGTATTAAGTGGAGGGTGAAAGAGAGGAGGTGTGCTCTACTCACTGTCACAACCCTGTGAAAATCTCTTTTCATTCTGCTTTCATGTTTAAATGTATTAAACCAATTAGCAAGTCTGGCTTGGCCTTGCACTTGACAAGAATTGATTGTTTATTTTATTTCCAGTGTCTTGCATCAGCAAATGTCCTTCACACAATGGAGCCCTCATCAGCACTGCTGACAGGCAGCGACAAGAATATAGGAAACAAATACCGGCATGAAAATGAGTGTGGGTGAATGCAACCACACATCCAGCAGCACCTACAGTGACAAACCTTGAGAGTCATGTTGTGCTGTAATACTGTGAGACGCACCTGTAAACATATAGACAAGACAAACAGCAAAAACATACACACACTCACAAAAGCACTGTGCACATACTGACAGTTGCTTTGCTGTGTGTGTGTGTGTGTGTGTGTGTGTGTGTGTGTGTGTGTGTGTGTGTGTGTGTGTGTGTGTGTGTGTGTAAGAGACAGACATATAAGCAACGCACCAAACGACAAACACGGCTAATTCTATATAGAATTGGGCAAAAGTGGAACCACTTAAAATCCCTTTTAAATATATGTAGCTAGAGGAATATGCAGCTCCACAATTACACAACATTTTAGAGAAAGGCCCATAGAACCACCTTCACTGTGACAAAGTATAAGACACTTTTGTAAAACACAGGTTAAATGGTATTAAAAAATATCCACCTTATTATCAGACAAAAAATCCTTTCATTTGCTTTAGATCTCCATTTGTGGTATACAGTATTTTCAGTTATTATCATTCATTAATATTCAAAAACATGTATGATATATATGGCTGACACAGGAAAAACAAAAATAGCAGTGTGTCGTCGCTATATGGATACTATCTACTAACAATAAATCACGTCAGTGCCAAAACGTTGAATGACATCCAATACGTCAATAACTGGATCAACACATCAGTTCCCTACTGTGCCAATATCATTCATGCAAAATGTATTTCCCTGTTGTTACATGTTACATAATAATGGGAGTTTCTGTGAGAGCAACTGAGGTGAACTGAGATAACTTGTTCCCAGAGTCCCCCGTGAAGAGAAAGCATTGGTAACCAGGGAATGGGAAAGCTAACTGGTACACTGAGTCGCAGCTCTGTCTGCTGCCTTTTTCAAACTCCATTGATGTGGTGGGAGAGAGCAGGCTGACCTTGAAGCCTATCAGATGTTTGCTAGGTAACTGAAAAAACAGCTTTGTTGAAAATCCTTTTAAAAATGTGATATGTTTACCTTTTAGGGATTCTTTCTAAACTAAACATTTAAAATAAACATATAAAATAAATTAACTGTGGAATCAATTCGCAGTTCAGTGTTTGCAGATGTATACCCAATCCCAACTTTGCTCAATTAGACAAACATGATATAAGATCTAAGCAACATAACAGCTTTAGATGCATCAAAATGCAACATATCATTCAAGATTTATTTTGAAATTGGTTTTGTAATAGGAGCTGTCTGCCATACAGCAGTGAGAGGGTTACATTTAAGCCAGCCTGCTCAACTGCACTGAATGTGAAATGGAAACACCGGCTTGGCTGCATTATTGTTTACATTCTATGAATAGGAATCACATGTTTGATGAAACCATCCCCCTCTGAGGGCTGCTGCAGAAAGAGAGAGGAAGCCAGGAAATGGCAGAGGGAGAGAAAGAGAGAGAGAGAGGAAAGATTGACCAAATGGAGGTGGAAAGAAGAGTGAGAGTAGAGGAAGAAGAGAGGAAAAGATGGCATGGGAAAGAAGGGAAATCGCGAGAATTAAGGGTGGCCTGGCCAGGTTTCCAGTTTCTCATATGCTACAGCATTCCTTTTTATCCCATGAAGCAGCTGCGTTCAGACACATGGCTCGTGTCAAAGACTACACGGAAATGTAACATAACAAGTTTAGTGTGCTGCTTGATCCCACTTATATAATCATATGTACATTTTGGGGTGTTCTGGTTAACTGGAGAGCTCTCATTTTTGGGGCTGCCACATCCCCCTTTTCCAAAACCAAAGCATTGAATAACTGGGGTCTCTTGATGTCTGGCAAAACTCAGCACTGCCTGCTCCTGACATGTGTCTTATGCTTGTGGGTATTGTTAATCCCAATTGCTAAAATAAATTGCCCTCCGAAAAATTCCAGGCATTTCAATCCACTAATGCGACTGAATCCACTCAAACAGTGTCCCGTGTCTTTCTGGTTTAAATGGTCAGTTGAGGTGATTAGACTAAATGCCATGTTTAGAGCCATAGCTTGAGAGTTTTGTTTGCTGACACAGTCAGTAATGAAAGCATTCATACAGCAGTGCTGCGTAAGGGTGTTTTTAATGTGTGTGCCATTGATTAGTACCTGTGCCTCACCAAAATGTGTGATCTGTGATTTATCAACATTGCACAAACAGGCCAGCCATTCTCTGTAGAAAAACATGTTGGCTCCAGGTATGGTATTTAGTTACCTCATAAAGTAATGAATGAAAGCTCCTCGTTTTAAAACGACAGAGTGCAAGGCAGAGCGAGAAATCAAACTTCCATCTTGTCATGCCATGTTTGAAAAATTTCCCTGCTCTATAAAATGTCAAACTTTGTTTTTCTGTATTGTTCTTCCAGGCAGCTTTTTAATTAGCAATGTGTTGTTGTTTCACATGAGCAAGCTGGTGGAGAAAGCATGTTATTTGTTATTAGCATCTTTAACCTTTTGCCTGTTTGGAGATATTTGTGGAATGCTCACTGCATAACAACAGGTCCACATCAGATTGAGGTCACAGACTACATGCGTGTACATGGGCTTGTTAGTTGAATAGCATCTGTCTTTGTTCAGCCCCAAAGCATTTTAGAGAATCAACCTGATGGCTACCATGAATGCAGCCTGCCTCTAGTAGACCCCTAGTGAACAGCTATTGTACTAGTGCACACTAGAGTTTAAATATTAAAGAAGCTCTTTAACCACAACATTTTATGTTATTGCCCTCATCTCAGTTGAAAGACCAATTAAAGAACGTTAAGCTAGCACTGCTTATTTTCAGCTTTCTCCATTACACCATAGGTGTTTAACAAATGGGTTGTTGGTTTTACTCTTCATCTTACACTTATTTGCCTTCTTGCCAAGAGTTAGATGATAAGATAAAATACCACTCTTGTGTTGCACGGTAAATGTAAAGTTATAGCCAAGTTAGCTTAGCTTATTATCAAACTGAAAATGGAGTAAAACGGCTAGCCTGGCTCTGTCCCAAAATAACAAAATCCACTTACCTGCACCTCTGAAGCTCACTAATTAACATTTATATCTGGTTTATTTAATTTATACAAAAACTGAAGTGTAAAAGCAACAAATGTGGAGGTCTTGTGAGGTCGCCAGGCAACCACAGGAGACCAGGAAGTGACTGTGCCAAGCCAAAACATACTACAGCACATAAAACAACAATGTGTTACTTTTTACACTTCACAGTTTTTGTACAAATGAAACAAACACATATAATGTGTTAATTATTACACTATTAGATACTGGTATGCAGATTTATTTTTTTTTACTTTAGGACAGATCCAGGATAGTTGTTTTCTCGTCTTTCTGTCTGCTAAGCTAAGCTAACTGTCTCCTGGCCCGAGGCTCATATTTAGTGTACAGAAGAGAGTGATATTGACCTGATCTTCTCATCTAACTCTCAGCAAGAAAGCAAATCAATATTTCCCATAATATCCAAATATTCTTTCAGTAAAGCACTCCATCTGTTTATCTGTGTAAGCTAAAGCTCCTTTTCCTTGGCTTACTCCAGAACAATAGGTGTTTGGCAAATGGGTTGTTAGAGTTCTGACAAGTTCTTTAATCATTAGTGAAGTTCTGCACTCATTGGAATTTTCCCATCACCTCCACTTTAACAATGGTAAATTACCTGAGTGCCAGCGGCTTCAATTAACTATTCTTTAAACAGTTTAAAATGTTTGTATTGCCTCAATTATTTTTCACCCACTCCCTTATATGTTAAAGCATTTTGCTACAAAAAACACATTTCAGTCAAGTGTTAGTATTTTTACCATAATGAGAATATGAATGTTTTTTTCACCAGCTTTAAAGTACACAAGTATAAACATGGCAATGTCTCAGGGTGTGTTTTCCAAAGCCCCTGTCAAAGGAAGACCGCCGACCCCCTGCTGCTCTTGTTTACTGTCGTCTTGCTCTCCAGAGCCTTTAAACCTCAACTATGTGATTTTCTGCTCCTCTTCCTTCATTGTGATAAAACCATGATTGACAGCTTCCAGTGAGATGGATAGATTCCAGGTACACTTTGAGAAGAGAGAGTAGTGGCAGTGAGAATGGATTGGGTGGGGGGACAAGGGGTGGCAGATACACTGTCCTTCTGACAATGGAAACTGGTGATTCACTGTAGATTCTCACAGTGTTGAGATTAAATTAGTTGCCACTGATGATGGCTTCCGGTACTGGAGTAGTGACCAAAAATTCAAAGTACAACTCTGTGTGTGTGTGTGTGTGTGTGTGTGTGTGCTCCATCTCATTGTGTTTTTTCAGGTTAGGGATCCACATATGGATGCAGATGGATGCATGTGCCTTGTTAATACCCACATAATCTTCCTTGCACTGAAGCACAGCATTTCCTGGAAGTAATCTTTTGTTCTGCTTTCCATCCTGGAAACAGGTCTTTTTGATAGATGTCTAACATATGGCTCTGGTTTTACCTCAGCACATCCTTTGTGTCTTTGAAGTGAAATACTTTCAGTAAAGACATTTTAAGATTTATTGTTTGCATCCAGTGCAGTATTCGTACATTGCATGTTCTAAATTTTCAATTTCTCAAGGTTTGAAATGTTTTTGTGTTTTGTTTTTTCTAGATTTATTTGATTTAATTAGATTAGATGTTAATAATCCCAGTGGGGGAAATAAGCCTTTCAGATGGTGAGTTATGATACAATTGCTCATTAAAAAATATATATAACACATGAAAAGAAAATGTAAAATTCAATAAATGTAATCCAAGATTTTAAACACATAACATGAAAAAACAATCTAATGCAAATGTAGGATCACCAACATTACTCCAAGAATTACAGCTTTTGTGCTCTTGACAATGCTCCTTTAAAAAATCAGTATAACTGCTCCATTGGGATGCACTTGTGTCTTTGGATCAGAGGTCTAGGTGTGGTGATATTGTTTAGACTGTTGTCCCTTCATCCCAACATCGTCAAGTGTCCATTAAGCTCGCATTTTGGCTCTGCAGCTGTGCGACTGCAATTCAGGGGGGAGCAATTTGGTATTTACAAGTGGATTGTTTATACAAGGATAATCATCTTTGTTCCACAAATGCCTTTTCTCGAGACTGATGCATGCGTCAACAAAGTGAATTCATACACATGCAACCCTACACCCAGGGGGGACTGTGACTTTGCTTTTAAATAAACAGACTCTTTTATTGTTTCGATGTTTGCTACATTATGAAATGACAGAAACCATGACATCTGTGTTTTCTATTTTGGGGCATTCCCCAAGGTTATGTCTCGTAAACTGGTAGTGGAATTCATTACCACTGCCACAGTTTTTTTTATCTAATTGAAGCATAAAAATACCTCCGTACTCATATACACTAGATACAAATGCAGTCACGGCAAATACAGTAGCTCGATACACACACTGGGTCCTTGCACTGGAATTGCATTGAGCTCATCAAATTTGAAATTACCTAATAGATATTTACAATTTATAAAGTGCTTTTTAGAAAGCAATTTGTCAGCAACTTTCGTGACCTTTAAACGTTTGACCTCTACAGTAACAACGTAGCAGCTTGATTGCTATTAAACTGTTTCCTATCTAACCCCTCTGCCCCACATTGATGTGTTTAAGACCTGGCTAGGCATCATCTGCACGACTGTATGCTGTGCTACTACATAAAGCAGGTTCTTTTTGAGTTCCCACTGGCAAAGCAAAATGGCATTTTGACTACTCAAATAAAGGAACCTATTGTGTGAGAAAAACCACATCACAGTGTTCTCGGCTTTGGGGCTGTCACCCGTGTTTCACATGCTTAGAGTGGAATGTAATATTGTCCAAGTCATCAAAGCCATTAACGCTACATGGCCCGTGCCTTACAGCTGTCACAGTTTTCTTATTGCTGCCAGTCCACATCCCCACATTACAGACTGAAAAGAGCAACAGGGCTGAAATGGCTTTTTGCTTATGTATGTGTCCTTGCACATTCTAAAAGGATGTCAGAAACAAATGTACAAAGCATTACCAGCTTAGAATTAGTCTGAGTGTGTGTGTGTGTGTGTGTGTGTGTGTGTGTACAAAAGAAAATTATTTCTCCAGCCTTCTTCTTCAGACAGACTAATGAATCATCAACGTCTGTCCCTGTTTTTGGTTTTTTAATGGTTTGGTTTTTTGTCGGGGGCGGGGGGGACCTAAAGATCTTGCTACAGTAATCAACACAACAATAGATCAGACTGATTAGCCTTACAGATTTTTGTCTGTGTGTGTTTGTGTGCTTGGGTTTGTGTGTGACTTAGTGTGTATGACTGTGATGTGTGTGTTTTTCCTCAAGCTGTTCTCCGTCCAGATGGGACACTTCACCTTAACAAGAATGGCAGATAAAGAGACACAACGAGACAGAAAGAAATTGTGCTTGTAAATGTGCAGCTCTGGCTGTGTGTGAATGTTTTTTTGTCTATGTGTGTGTGCAAGCCTGTCTGCAAAAAAAAAAAAAGCCTTTACCATGAAGCTAGCGATTTGGTCGCTAAGTGGCTCCCATCATAGCCAGCGTTGTTTCCCCAGAGTGACGTAGCTAAAGCTTAATGGGCCTGTTGATGGTGTGTTAAAGCTTGGTGTTAATTATAACGCCATGCTCCGTTGAACAGTCACATTAACGTCAGCATGCAAAGCACTTTGAGCTCTGTCCTGGGGAATAAAGTGAGACTGCTGAGTCACTCACCATTTAATTTGGACAATTGTACAAATCCAGAATAAGCATCGTGCACTCATCCCTACTGATATGATATTGGCTTAATAATTGAGGATTTTGTTAATTGTTTTCTTGTTATGATACTGTTGCCTGACAGATGCACAATCCCATGGCATGTTTGCTATGATGAAATACGGTTTATTTCTGTGAGTAAGAAGGGAATTGGGGGATTTGTGCAACTTCCTTTGTTTTATTTGTCAAATACTGATAAATAAAGAGGCAGGATTTGAGGCAAATCATTTTCCAGAGTGAAATTACAAAGTTTTGATTGACTTTTTTTCTTGGTGATAATTTACTGTGATGAAAAGACATGTTCTTGTTCTTTGTTTCATCAATTTCACCTGATTCCAGAGCAAAGTTCACGTGGTCAGACAATGACCTCATGATCTTGAATCAATGTGTATCCTGAGCAACGTAATGAATGTGTGCCTTGTTTCCTGTTGTTGACACATTTGACCACTGAAACAGCAGTCATATGGAACTGAACTGTCGCTCACCCTAAAGCTGTTCTCAGTGACAGAGAACTTCATTCCTTGTGGAAAATATTGATCTCATGGAATATTTAAATATCATTTGTTTAATTATAAAGATTGTTTTAGAAAGTAGTAAAATTTTTATGTTTTAAAGTGTTAAACAAATGTTTCTCATACTCATATCTGTCTTGCTGAATAGTGAAATATCCACAGAAAAAGGACTCCAGATTAAATCGAATAAAAATTACAGGCTAACATATTAAAGTTACAGGGTTACATATCGTGTAAAGGCTAAAGGTTGATGTGGTGAATTATGGCATATCTGTACCTCGAGTGGTAAGCCGTGGGGCCAATGGCCTTGCTCGTCATCAAAAGGTCTTAAAGGTTGTCCTTGCCTCTCCTCATCACCCTACCCCCACATCCTGTTTCTCTGGTTATTTCCATTCGTCTGCTCCTGGTTATCAACTATCTGATGCAGTGGAGATAAATTAAACCTATTGTTGGCGTGATGAAGCAGAACCTCATGCTTGCTCGCTCTATGGTAGATTGCCTCTGAGCGGTCTCTCTCTTTACCTCTTACACAGTCAGGCTGTGTAATTAACAACCACATACAGCATCTGATAAATAGCAGCCAAGGTGAGTATTGGAGGAGAACAGTATTTGTGTGTGCACACATAAGCACAGCTTTCTCATAGACAAATACCTGAAACTTACACTAATATACAGCCTCACACACACGGCCAGTGCCCATTGCTTTTTATCAACATAATATCTGCATGATTGGCTGCAAGCAGTTATTCATTTCTTTTCCAGATAATGAATTTTGTAACAAAGCTGCTGCATGCACATAACTCCTTTCTTCAGTTGAGTGCCTTTCCCAGGCACTTAGCTGCTGCTCAAATCATGTTTGCTTTGAACACAGCTCAGTGTCGAGGCAGAGTTTCTGGTGCAACAGAAGGGAGGAGACTTTTGTTAGTGCAAATAAGTTTGAGCCTTTAAGCTCCGTTTTAGTCTTTATATAGTCCTGTTTTCAACTGGTCCTTTGCCGGTGGGAGTGATGACACAGCCACGAATAAGGCTACCAAGTCAGAAAAGTGTCACAGAACAATAAAGTTATTACTAATGGGCTGTGGATGGCAGAGCTAACTCAATATACCTTAATATGTGCAATAAAATAGATTCAATATCAGGACAATGCCACATTTCAGCATTTTTGGACAACAAGTTGTGAATTTTATTATCCATCTGGAGTTAGGCTTTACCAATTAAGTTCCAACACATTTTAGTTGCAAAATGCACAATACTTGCTGGTAATAGAGCTGCTACAATTAATATAATAATCAATTAATTGATTGATAATTGACTAATTGTTTGTCATTTCTGAAGCAAAATTTTAATCTTGTGTTTTACCTTCTTAAATGAAACAATTTGCTAAATTATTTGTCATATGAGATAGCAAATTAAACATTTTAAGATTTTTGACTGTTGGTCATGAAGACATCATCGTGAGCTCAGAGAAACTGTGAATTCTATTTTTTTCAACATTTTATTGGTGATTATTCGAGAACATAATTGGCAGATTAAGATACACTGAGCACAATCTTTGGGGTTTTCTCTCTGTTGGACATAGCATTGTCAGTACTGAACAAGAGCCAGCCAGGCCAAAATACTGAAAGGAAAATTGAAATGCCAGTTTGGACAGACTGTGTGACGCAAGTCACTTTATTTGCAGTGACTATTTAAGTAATAGGTTCTAAACCTGGAATTAAGTGGGAAAACCAGGAGGATGAATTTTCAGTTACTGGATAAACCTACTGAAAAGCACCCGTTGTGGACACTAATGCTCACTCGTTTCATGCTCAGCACTTCGTCCCTTTGTATTTGTACTTTCAAACCAAAGAGGAAGCCTAAATGTCTGTTAGTGTCCCTTGTATTTGCTATCTTTTTCTTGATAACATGTTTTCACTTGTGAGTTAAATGTTTTTTAGCGTCTGAACATAGTCTCTTTGTACACAGTGACCTAAGCGTCAGAGAGGCCACTCACAGGAGTTTAAACCAGGTCCTGACGGTGAAAAGTACATGCTTTGCTTTGTCATAACCAGTAAAACCCAGTCATCAGTAAATCCTTCATGACTGGTGCAAAGGGAGACATGGGCAGTGTTTCAGGAACAACCTCAGCTAATGAAATTGTCATTGTCAGCTATTGGGATTCGTTCAGTTTAGTACTGTATTTTCAAGGTTCCTGCTTTGTTTCTTTTAAAGGATAGACAGCCCCGGCGAGCTGGGGAGGGGCAGGATCTGAAATAAATCTGTAAAAAATAGATAAAGTCAGTGGAGAGCCTGAAAAGAAAGATAGTAAAAAGCATGAAGAAGAATATAGAGTTGACAGGTAATATACAACATGTAAGGTTAAGAATCTGTCAGGGTGTTACAGAAATGCACTGTGTTCCTCTTTCTGTGTCCATCTCTGCTGCTGTACATCTGTCTCCCCTTTTCTCTCCTATTCTTCTCACTCCAATGATTTTTAGGTCTTCCCGACTGGTCAACCAACCACTGTCTTTTTCATCCCTCTGTAGGATGCAACAGAGAGGCCCAGTCCACAGTTGTGCACACTGAGCAGCTGATAAATAATAGTACAACAAAATGTGTGTGTTGGTGATGTTTGTAATGAATCTGCACAGCCAAGTCATTCTTAGCTGAAGCCAGTATCTCATGACTGATTCAGTTAAAATCCGAAATGTGTGATTGGGCAAATTGATGAGTTGTGTGCACTTCCTGCTGTTGTAGAAGGCCTATTTAATTTGTAACAGTAAATACTCATACGTGTATTTTACTTCTTCATGCAGGTAATTGGCCAGCTTCTGTGGGATTTGATGTCACCTTTAGATTGGTTCAACTGAAGATGGAAACACTGGAGTCTGAGCTGACCTGCCCGATCTGCCTTGAGTTGTTTGAAGATCCCCTGCTCTTGCCCTGTGCCCACAGCCTGTGCTTTAACTGCGCCCACCGCATCCTGGTGTCTCACTGCTCCACCAGCAAACCCCTCGAGTCCATCTCGGCCTTTCAGTGCCCCACTTGTCGTTACGTCATCACGCTGAATCACCGCGGCCTGGAGGGCCTTAAGCGCAATGTGACGCTGCAGAACATCATTGACCGCTTTCAAAAGGCCTCCCTTAGCGGCCCCAATTCCCCCACTGAGAGCCGGCGCCTGCAGCCGCAACGGCCCTACACCGCCACCATTAGCGGTACTATAGCTGGAACAATTGGCGGCGGTGGTGGCACGAGCGGAAGCAGTGCCCGCGGCAGCCCGGCCACTTCCAGCCACTCCCACCCGCACGCCAACCACACCAATCACTCCAACCACACCAACGCCAACCACAGCCCAGCTGTTGTTGCTAAAATGGATCCACGCATCAGCTGCCAGTTCTGTGAGCAGGATCCGCCACGTGAGGCTGTCAAGACATGTGTCACGTGTGAGGTATCATACTGCGACCGCTGCCTGCGCGCGACACACCCTAACAAGAAGCCGTTCACCAGCCACCGCCTGGTGGAGCCGATGCCGGATACTCACATCCGCGGCCTGACCTGCCTGGAGCATGAGAATGAGAAGGTCAACATGTACTGCTTGGTGGATGACCAGCTCATTTGTGCCCTCTGCAAGCTGGTGGGGCGCCACCGAGAGCACCAGGTGTCCTCACTCACTGAACGCTTTGATAAGCTCAAGGTTAGTCCTCCGTGCCCTTTTCAGTTTATAAAGCATACGAAAAGGTCATATCAGCAACAATTTCTGTGTAATCCTCCTATTTTATGTCTACTTCTGTGTACTGATACAAGGTAAGTAACCATGTGGAACAATATTTGATATAAAAGAACTGATGTTTGACCGCTGAGCTTTGAAGCTATTCCCATTCTCACAAAGATGTTCTCATTTATAGCTCGTAACATTTATTGTAATATCTTTGTTTGCAGTTTTCAGCAAAATCTTTAATCCATCCATTCCTACCATGGGAATGTTCATTCTGTGCATTTCTGTTGACTATGAACTTTCAGTACTGCCACTGTTGCGTCATACACACTCACACCAGCCTTTGTTCAGCAAGAAGGGCAGAAAGACAGATTGCAAACAGAAAGGGAGCGAGGGACAATTGGGATGGTGTGCGGGTGAGAAGGGCAGAGAGAGAGGGAGCGCAATAGGGAGGCCATCATTATAATAGTCGATGAGCTGGCATTCCCTGTAGCCAGTGAGCTTTCAGTGGCTCTGCGTAAAGTCCAGAACTGCTGAATCAGGAAGGGAAAACAACAGAGAGAAGCACTAGCTGGAGCTAATTCCACCACTAAAGACCTAAATCAGCTGGCCGCATCTGCTGGCCTAAAAACTTTTACCATGAGTGTGTTTGTCCTTTCTGTATTTATATACCTCTTTATGCATGTTTTTCTTTTTTTTTTTATTGAAATTGAAACATTATCCCAGAGGTTATAAGTAAAATCAACAGTATCATCAACTCTCATAGCGTCATGTTGGGAGAGTTGTTGTTCTCAATTTGTTACCTCTTACTTGCTGTTTAATGGCATAGAAGAACCTAGATATTATTGTACCCTGGCTGAGCATCCTTATTGCCACAATAAACCAATTAACAGAATAATTTTGTGGAGCAGAGTTGGTCCCTGCACTGACAATGCTTGAGCAAAGTTAGCAGGTATACTACTACATACAGTTTATATACCTGTAGAGAGATGCATATGTAGGCTGAAGGTTTGTTTGTCAAAGAAAATAAATTTTAATGGTCTTTTTTTGTTTGTTTGTTTTTGTCACTCTATATTACAACAGTGTGGCTGTAAGAATATGTTAGCAGCATTTCAAGAGACATTGTTAACATTATACCCGCACAACAAAAATCCATCTCATTGGGTCTCAAGGTGAACACAACAACAGCAGTGATGTTTTCGGCAGCACAGAACATCATTTTTCTTTCAGTGAAAATCAAATCCCACATTCTGTATTATTGATGATTTCAGCAACCAAAACTTTGACTCTCGCTTTGAGTTTTACACCAACATGTGAACAATATTCCACCTGCTCAGCACCTCACATCGACTTAACCCACAGGAGCGGGAGGTTCTTTTCACTAGCATTTACCCTTTTTTTTTTACACAGACACACACACACACACACACACATTTCTGCCACCACATTCTCAACACACTTTGAGAGACTTTACTGTAAGTAGCTAGCTCCCCCCCTCCTTTACTCTCCACTCCATGGCTGGCTGTGGTTCGTTTGAATGTTCCCCAGCCAGGGCTTTGAACTTGCTTCACTTTGAAATCCCCAATCCACCCCAAATTAGGGAGGAGACCAGCCTCAGTCCAAGCTCCAGCTCAGCTCACAAGTGGCAGTGGCAGCTAACTTATAATCTTCTTCTCTCTCATGGCAAGGCGAAGGAAAGGAAGTCCTATTTTTGCATAGCTAATCATTAAAGATGTAGGTCAAAAAGGGATGTGTGTCTTCCACTGTATTCTCCTTTATCTCTGTTTCTTTTTCTGTCTAAGACATTGAAACACTATTGGTTGAGTATCCAGTCATATGTAATTAATGTTGAAACTGACTGGTGTTCAGCAATGTCACAATCAGCTCTTCTAATTGGCCACTAGTCAATACCACAAAAACTCTGTTGCCTCTGTTTGACCCCCTGCCCCTCTCTATTTGATCTTTCACCTCTGGATTACTCTGCACATTATTTCCTCTGTCTGCTGTGTACGCTGGGAGCTTCTCTTTCACTAAATGCTTTCTTAATATTAAGGGAAAGGTAAGTTTCCCTTGGGCTATAAGGGTGGATATTTCAGGAGAGAAAATGCCAACAAGTGCCAGCTCTGTATAAGACCAAATGTGGCACCGCAGAAGCTGCAGAGAAGTGAGTTAATTCCCCAGGCAGCTATTAAGCAGAGCTCTTTGCTCGGAAGCAAATACATTTGTGTCTTATAATTGGCAGACCTTTGTAATAGTGTTGTACTTTGATATACTTAAAAGACTGCAGCTTAAATGTACTCAACTTTAGATTTTAGATTTAGATTTGTTTTTACACAATCAGATTCACTGTGCCACTTCCAGCTAAGATAGATTCTGTTGTAGCAGAGGATGTGTCATCACCTGCTGCTCTGGGAGTGTGTACTGCATGCTCATTAGAGGGTAATTTAGGTACATTTGGTGGCAACCTAGCATCCCCTTTCAGAGGCACGCACGTTGGGTGCTCTCAGCACAGAATTTGAATCTGAGGTGTGGTTTAGCACTGGAAGTAAAAAAAGAAGTGTAACACCAAAGGTGAGACTGCAACATTGTGGGTGAAATGTCTACCACGTGGTACCAACTTAAGAGTTCAGGTTAATTTGCATAATGCAAAGTTATTTTTAGAGATGAAACACCTCACCAGTCAGGGCAGACTTGGTGATGACACACAGAAGTCATTGTTTGATTAGAGTGACTGAATGACTGAACGAGATACAGAAATTGTGATAAATGGATCCTGTTGTCAGGATAAGAAGTCTTTCTCTTTTCTTCTGCATAATTGGCAGCTAATTTACTGACTCTGGTGCTCTTGATGGTTTGAAGTGTGTGTGTGTGTGTGTGTGTTTTAGTATCAAATGCTAATGAGCTGACATGAAGGCAAAGCCTATAGCAGAGTTACTGACATTTTTGACACCCAGAGCGACACTTGGAGTAAGCAGCAGATAAACTTGAAGACTCTGGATCAACTTTTGGTGGCGTCACATGTGCACTTACCCTACAGCAGTGGGATTTGTCGTCCCGTGTGTGTGTGTGTGTGTGTGTGTGTGTGTGTGTCTCCAAGGTCTTGACAGGTCTTGCGCATTCTTGTACCAGATGATGGTCTGTTGTGTACATGAGAAGAATCAAGAAATGTGCAAAACATTTCCAAGCGATTATTGGATTATTCCTGTTTTGGAAGAGGCAAGTCATAGCATACTGACACCCCCACCCCTCCGCTTTTTTGCTCTCTAACTCTCCCCTCTCTTCATTTCCTTCAGTCCCTCCAGCCCTGCTTCTTTCCCTTTATCCCCACCGTTTTCTTCCTTCACCCCCCTCGCCCCTTATATCTTCTACTTTTCCCCCATCTAAGCTCCTTAAGGCACTGTCATAACTCTTTTCTGTGCGATGTGTGCATCACGTCTGCTCCTGCTGCTGACTCCACTCCTGCTGTATTTACACCCATTTGCTTTGCTAAATCCAGAGGCTAGCTTGTGCATGTGTGCATGAGCCCTCACACAGACACACGAATGCATGGGCGTTTAATCACATCCACACCCACATACTCTCTTGTACTTTCTGACTTTCTTTTCACGCATGCAGATAAGGCACATACACAAAATAGAGTTCAGCTCACCTAATCTGATTATACGCCAAACACTGGCAGTAATGATTTTAAGAGGAAATTAAAAGGCTGTGATGTCAAGTTCTCAACCAAGCAGAATTCTTCATGCACTTGCAACTCTTCCTTCCTCATACACTCACAATTTTCATATTATTTTCATATTTTTCTTCCCTCATACACACACTCCCACTCCTTCTGCTGCTGTCCTCCCTCTCTGTCACTGTGTTTCTCTCACTCTCTCTGTTTTGCATGCAGGCACACAAACATCCTCCTTCCAACCTGCTTTCTGTCACGCTGTTTCTCTCTCTCTCCTCCCTCTCCCACATTTGGCCCCTGGCCAGTCTGTCTTGTTTTAGGTAACACCACTCTTCTCCGCCCGCAGTCGCCCACAAACCCACATACACTGCTGCAGCATATTGCTGGTGAGAGGCAGACTTACAGCCCTCCAGTGTGTTTGTGTGTAGGAAGGTTTATGATTGCCTTCAATTATGTGTGCCTGCGTGCAGTATTTACAGGTGTGTGTGTGTGTATGCCTGCAAGCACATGTGGGTGTGCATGTGTGTCAAAGCAGATGCTATTAGGTCTGACATGTGTGGAACGATTGGGAGCTGAGTGTGTGATGTCAGGGGAAATCATGGCTCTATCTGGAGAACAGTGTGAGATGGAGCACACTTAGTCATGCTGACGGAACCACCAAGGATGTAGAAAGCTTTTAGTGTCTGTGTGTGTCTGTGTGCACCACTTCTCTGCCTATGTGCATAAACGTGCCTATCAGGAAGCCTGCATGCATGTGTGCATTTGTGCATTAGCAAGTGCATATACTTCAAGACGCACACAAGCGCGCCCTGTCAATGCATCATGCATGTGTTGGGAAAATATGTCACGCCAGCCCATCGTAAAATTTGGTTGGTCATGAAAAAAAATAGGTTATCAAATCACTCGCAGTCACTGCATCATACATATGCACAATTTATGCAACAAAAAAAAAGGGAAAGCTTTTAGCTTTGGTGTCAGCAGTGATACAATGCAATGCAGAAAGAGGGATGTAGCCGACATTACTCATTTCTGAGTTTTGTGTGTATGTTTGAGAGCGGTGTACAAATGTATCTATTCCCATTTATCCATTAACCATTAATGCCTCTCCTCATTTTTCTTCCATAAAATAGGAGCAGGGTTCACTTGAGTGGATCCTTTTTATTCCTAGTTCAGGCAGTTATAGCGTGATACTGATATTCACTGCTATAGGATGGTTCATGTGATCTACTGAAATTGACCAACTATAGTACATTCTAAGGGCACTCCTAATGTGTAAATCTGCAAATCAGTGCTGTGCATCATTTCAGCACAGCTGTAAGATCTGCAAATAAACTGCATTTTCTCTGTAATTTATAGTATTAACATGTATTTTAAATAACTTGTTTATTTAAAGATCCCACAGTCTGCAAGCTTTAAAGAATTTATTTTCTTTTTTTTTATTGTTTTAAGGGATTTTTCACACTCCCAAAGATAAAATTCCTTGGTAAACTCAGCTGGTATTGGTTATTTTTTTGCATGGAAATGGTCAACTTCAAAAGCACAGAATATCAGTGGGACCATCAACCTCCTGTATCCATGTTTGCCTTCTAAATCCATGCTGCTTGAACTCCTTTATGGCTTTCTTTTTCATCTGCTTTTTTGCTGAACTGGAATTTAAGCACTTGAAGGCTTGTGCTGTGTGAATTTTACCATAAAGCTGTATGAACTTGAAACATAGCAAAGCTTTGCTGAGCCTCTGACACTTTTGACACTAAAGGACATTTTAACTAAGCAGCTGATAAATACAACTTTTGAGATCGCTGTGGTGTCTATAATGCAAACATATATACTCATTGTATACTTACAATGCATTCATGTGCGCCACAGTGAGTTTTGTGTGGGTTGTTTTGGCTTTAAATGTGTGCTGTACCTGTTTTTTTGTTTGTTTGTTTTTTTGCAGTAGCTTTATTTGTGTGTATACAGCATGGTTTGTCATAATGCATGGCAGATCATAAACCCATTACTATATATTTACTTTAGTCAGATGGCTGGCAGCTACACACCACAATATACGAGGATTTCCACATTAATCAACGGTGGAAGCTCAACTTGCTATGCTGATGTTATTTTCCACTGGCTTTCAAGCATTTTATTTCCAGCCTTTCATATAGTGCCACATTAGTGCCTGCAATATCTGATGAGTAAGCACTTCCCAGTATTAATCTGCAACAATTCGTGGTGCAGATCACATTTATATGAGAAGAAGGGAGGGGCTCTGTTTGAGGAAAGTGATGACACATGCAGTTTATGAACATTACTATGATGCTTGATTAAGAAATTACATTTCAGTGTCTCTGGAGGATTTGTAAAAAAAAAAAAAAAAAAAAAAAAATGTAAGTCTTGATGAAATCCACTCATTTTAATCACACAAGAGATGTTTCAGTCAAAAGAATAAATCACAGGTGCCTGGGTTTTCCAGAAGCTATTTTATTTTGGGGCTCGGGGACAGTGGACAAAACAACAACGCATAACAGGAATGTTTATACTGAGTCTGGAATGTCAGTCAGCATCCAACCTCTGAATTTCTTCCTCCCGTGCACACACAGAAGTATGTATGTGTGAATTTGCATGTATACACACAAAGGTTGAAGGCACATTGAGTATCTTCTTCTTTGTAATATGTTTTTGTGTCTTATTTTCTGTGTGCTGTGTGTGTGTGATGAGTTCTGTGTCCTGTTGTGAGGCTGCCAGGCAGGAACAGTGTGTCACCACTGGGAAGATACTTAGTCTGAACTAATGACACCAGTGTGAGATAAACAGCACGTCTTCACTGGCCTGAGGGCGCCAGGAACCTCTGATTCATCCCTAAACTTAAAATAGCCCAGTGTGTGTAGTATTCTCTGTGTTGCACCCAGGGAGCAATATATAGTTTAATAATAGTCTTCAGCACTGAATCATCTGTATTATCTAAATGTTGAAGAGTGAATTTCAAGCAGTCCTACTAGATATGCAGCCTTTTACTGAGTGAGTTTAAAATAATTATTTATTCTTACTGTCATTTTGTGCAAGTTCTAAAATTAAATATGCACTTCTTGACTTTTAAAGTGTGCCTTTAACGCTGCTTTAATCAATATGTGTATATTAACAAAGGATGAAATTACTATGTATATCATGAAATGTGTCACTTAGTGGCAAATCCATTGATAACTCTCACCTGACTCTGCAGTTCCCCTCAGCTCTATGGAGTGTCTTTCAGCTCATTGTTTTAGTTTTGGTTCTGGTTCTAAACAGGTTTAACAGACATACCCATTTTGCAACTAGCTGGTGAACATTGTAGAGAACTTAACAGCTGTAGAGACAAATAGTTCCAATAGGAGTTTGGTGGAGACCAAAACAGAGCTAAAAGGATTCAAAATGAATGCTAATGTTGCTCCGTGTCTGTTTGCTAACACGGGCGCCATAACAACTTTATTAAGGTGGTAATGTATCAGTGTGTAAAGTATTTACAGCATCAATTAAATGCAGGTTGAAGGATTTGGTCACACCAGAAGATGGTAGCACAAGAAGCTAGATAACTATATTTCTATCTAAACCTGTGAAATTATGTTTTATTGAGTGGAACTGAAGGATTGAGATTTAAAAGCACCCAACCCATTTTGGGGGTTTCTTGTTTTCTTATCAGGTGTTCTATGTAGGTACAGTACTGACTTAGCTATGTAGACTGTGGCAAAATCCTTTATCACTGCATCATTCCTCTGATCTTAATATGCCATTTCATTCTTATCGTGCATTCTCATTATGAAGTGCTTTTCATTTTTGGAAGGCACTGGCTCTGTCCACTTCAGTTTTGGCTCCAGGACAGCTGGTTTCCTTTTTAGCAGCTTCACTGTTGCAACTTCTTAAATTAATAATTTAATAAATAATTTTCCTTTCAGCAGACAGCTGAAGAATTCAGTGACACTGGGTGTAAAGAGGAATTAATGAGAAACCAGTCTTGCCTATCTGCTTACAATCAGACGTTGAACATCATGTTTTAAATTGTGTTTTGTTTTTTCAATTTTGGATTTCATGTCGCTGAAGATGCCTTTTTTACACTTCCACATGACTAAATATTTCAACCAGTAAACCAATCCCATTACAGTAAGAGCGAAAAATGACTCCTCTGTGAAGGCCCCTCGGCAGGAATCAGTTGAGTAAGAGTTAGGAGAGAAAAACAAGTGCAATATGGGAGAAGAGTCAAAAAAGAATATTCGGTAAGAAAACTGATGAATTATTTTAAAAAAGCCCCAACTGTTTTCATTGTAACATTGTTGTTATTGATCTCTCCATGGCCATGGTCATTATTTCATAATTTGGTTTTCTTCCGGTTGTATCACAGCAACAGAGAAATTGATGAAAAGCTTAAAAAGGAGAAATGCTGGAGAAAAGTTCAGCAAGGGTTATTCAGATTTGATGAAAATCATTATTGTTTTGCTTACAACAATATTGGCTGTGGAATTGTTTAGCTTAAGCAATACGCAAGAATATTTAAGATTGTTTTGGCTACTGAGGAGAATTTCAATCTCCCACACTGTTCTTACCAGTTCAGACACAGCTGCCTCGATCCAAAATGTTTCTCGGTGCATTCCATTCCCATGAATATCTTGCTTCCTGAAACATGCACGTTCACTTTCAAAGAGACGTGTACACGCACACACACGATCTTGAGCACCATTATCTGACACAGTGACACTGACATATACAGTACGTAGTGTAGGAAGCTTGGGAGTGGGAGTGCTGCTTATAAGACAAAGGCAGATCTAAAACATGTGACTGCCTGTAATCCATGCAACATATTGTGCCAGAGATTTTAGGGCTATTTCTTAGTTCATATATTGTTGTTGTTTATGCTGTTATGTTGTTGTTGTTGTTGTTGTTGTTGTTGTTATGATAGTATGATGGAGTGTAAAGTTTTACATTTATTTTGAATCAACTGAGCAGTTGCATTTGTGTTGCTTTAATCATTTAGTATTCTTTTTTTTTTTATCATTTTCTGAATGGCTTTCCAATTCTAATTATTCATCTACCTTGATAATGTTCCAATAAATGTCAGAGAAAATAAAAGTGAATCTGACATGAAAATGCAACCATTGTTTTTAGCACAAAATACAAAATGGGTGTGTTTTTAGATTTAAACATTCAAAGAATAGTCTCTGCTACCCGAAATTCAGCAGTTCAGGGCTGTATTTCTCCACAGCATGAACTTTTGACCACAAGTGAACTTGCATCTCTTGTGAGGGGCACCAGACATCCAGCTGTCAGCCAGAGTTGGCATGTTAGTCCAAGTTATTTAGGTTTACAAGATTTTGGACAGGATTCTGCCACAGGAGCTGAAAGGAGAGGAGCAGCAGGACAATATGACCACACATTGACTTTGCAAACTTGAGTTACCTGGGAGCTTCATTTTATGTGACAGAGAGATTGATAACACAGGTTAACGGCACTGTGCTTCAATGTCCCCCTCTTAAAGCCAATGAGAAAGGGGTGCTCTGATGCATGCATAATAACATGCAGGGCTTCTTTGAAGGCTTCTAAAAAGGGACAGATCACCTATCCTCTCCGGCCTGCATGGTGGAGACAACAGCACAAACATGGAGACCTGCCCCTTTGGAAAACTATGGCCAACTGTGCTCGTAAAACCATCACACTAATGCAATTCCTTTTTTTATTACTGAGTCCCTTATTATTCTGTAAGCCATCCTCAGCCAGAAGAAATCAGAGAGAACATATCCGCTGTGTGATTGTAGTTCTTCAATTCAGCAGGAGGGGCCTTCATTTTTATTATGTATGATTTCTGTCAAAAAGATTGATTGCGTTGCATTATTGTGTATTCATTAAGCCAGACCTCCAACCAAACTCTTTTAGTTTGAAATAGTTGCATAACATCTGCGAAAAATCACACCAGAGATTCTGTTCACTAGGATGACAGGTGTAGATGTGACATCAGCTTTTAATATATATATTTAAAATAACGTCATCCTCCCAATTCTGACATCACTGATCTGCAAGAGCATCCCTGGAAGTTTCTGTTTAGCTTGGGTTACACGGAGGAATTTCACCTCCCCGGGGAGTCGTACAGTACAGGAATGTCTGTTACAGATATCGACACCAGAAAGTCAACCACATAGAATCCGAGGAACGCAGGAAATGCATATTTCCTATTTGTGGCGAGCCCTGTTGCCATGGCAGACACTGTCCAGAGTGGTTCCCTGCACTACATCTCTCTGGTGTCAGGAATGCATAGTAGTGAAGCTGAGCCACAGCCAGGGTTATGTGATTTTGCACCCGGGGCTGTCACCACTTCAGATTTCTCATTTCAATAAGTACATCGGAGCTGTAAATGTGAATCCATAGTGCTGTAACACATCACAATGAGAGTGTCTGATATGTCATATTTAACTGCACATTGATAAACACAATTTCTCTTCCTGTTATCGTCTCTGCCTTTGACATTTGCTCGCTTCCTCTTTTTCTGCTCATATTCCTCTTGTTGCAGTGTCCATCTTAGTTTTTGGGCATCCTGCCAGCAGCTGGCATGGTAACAGGTGTCATATATAGATGTTATGTAGCTGCCATCAGCACTAGCATTACATGGCCTCATCTAAAAATACATGATAGTGACATGATATACTGGCCTGCTTCCTGGGCACTGTCAGTCCAATTAGATAAGGCAAAGTATAGTAGAGATAGAGTAAATCACTTCGCCCACCTTGGAGGGAGCAAACCCATCTGTTAGGGTGGACAGAGCCACTTAAATACTAATGGAGACACTCTGTCTTGTCACTGACCACTGCCACTGTGTGTGAAAGGAAAGAGGGGAGTCTTTTCTTGTTATTGTGTGTTTTGTGTATAAGTGTGTATACATTTGTTTGATGTGTTGTGTGCCTGTTGCCTGCTGCCTGCTGCGGCCTAGGCAGATGAGTGTCAGGGTCTTTTTCTGTTCTACATCTGAATGCCTGCAGGGCCCAGTAGGGGGTCACAGTGTGGTGGGCAAGTTAAAAAGCTTCAGGGTGTAAATCTCACTGTTCCTCTTAAACGGGTCTCTGTACGGCATTATCTACTATCACATTCAGTAACGCTGAAACAGCGGCAAACATAAAGCTGCTGTTTCCAATTCTGCAGTTGTTTTTCTCCATTTGCTCTTTTTGTACTGCAAGTAAATTTCAAACATTTATTCCCTGAAGTACAGAGCTCAGGGAATTCATTCAATAGGTTACATGGCTATCAAATCACATAACTGCTGAAAAAAATCTGGTCTATGCAAAAGCAAAGGTTTTTATATCGGAAAGGCAAGGAATTGGAAAAGTACATTTGTGGCAGATTGAGTTAAAACCATGCTGAAATCTGTTGAGATAAGCAAAAGTCTTGGAGGGGAAGGTTTTTTGGAAGCTCAATTTGAGACTGCAGCAGTTGTTTCTTCTGTTTCTTGGAATCACAGTTGCTTTACGTCAGAGCCTTCTGTGCCTCCTTCTTCCCCACAAATCATGAATCCGTTATGATACATTATTTTGCATTAAGCTGCCCTTGAGCAGTCGGCAGCACCTCAAATACAATTTTGACACACATGACATGTTCTCCTTTGTGTGTTTTTACGTGTGTTTACCCTCCTGCTGGTAGCACCAGTCTCACATGCTTGCAGAAACGTGGCGTTCGCTGCCTCCGAATCCTCTCACCCAAAAAGAAATCAACTAACTGTGTTGCTCATAACCTTTTCACACTCTAGTAGAACCAACCCCCATTTCTGTAGTCCATGAGCTCAGATGAACTTGTCTGGAGGTTTTACTAGAAGCTGACAAGTGTAAAGCTTTTAGCTTGGAAAGTGTCAATCACACCAGATTATTGTTCCTGTAATGTGACTGATGGCTTAAAGAGATTACTTATACAGCTGAATCAGGTGTCATTGTGACAAAAATAATTCAAATAAAAGAGGCGATTCATTTGTAGAACTTTAATTATTGAAGATCTGATAACATATGTAATTTCCAGTTGCTACTTGCAATGGTAGTCAAAGCTGTCATGTCTGCTCTGTATCTTTAGGCAACTGTCCCAATAAAACATGTTAAACTGAGAAGTAGAGCTAGCACTAAGTCTTAGAGACAGGACTCTTACTGTCACAGTTATTTAGTTTTTACAGTTTAAAAAAAAGCAGAATGAAGAAGCGGAGGACAAGAAGATTAAGGTCAGGGTTGAGGAAAAAATTAGGAGCAAATAGTTGGGGTGGGAAAGAGAAGCTAGTGGGATGATGTCGACATTCAGGTCGATTCACTCATCATCGCTCAAGGTTTAAATGACAAGCCCTCGCTTCTACCCAACCTGCCTCCAGCAAACCCACGGGTGAGACTTCAGCTGTCAACACAGTCCATTTAACGGGAAATAGTAAATTGATTCAGAGGTCTTTTTGCAGCGCTAAAAGGAAATAACCCTGGGTGTTCCACATTTTAGGTATTTTCTCGACGCTTCTTTCTAGAGTAACAATAAATGTTTTGGATTTATAGGATATAACTAAAATTAGTGAAATGAGTCTCAAAAGTGCATATAGGGGAGGAGAAGGGAACCACTGAAACAGAGGAGCAGTGACAGTCACAGTGTACCGGTTAATGCATGCATCCAGATGCACAAAAAGAGAGATTACAATGAAGAAATAGAAGAGGAGGATGAGTAAAATGATGATGATAGTGATACCGTTCCAAGAAAATCTCTTCTTCTGCCAGAAGTAGTTGCCTCTTGCATCCTTGTCTCAGAAGGGGGGAAAGGGTTTGAAGAACATGTTTCAGCTCAATCAGAAATCCTTGCATATCCAGTGTTTGTGAAGGACACGTACATTTTCCACAAGCACAAATG
Source organism: Nannoperca australis (assembly GCA_036023655.1). Lineage (NCBI taxonomy): Eukaryota > Metazoa > Chordata > Actinopteri > Centrarchiformes > Percichthyidae > Nannoperca > Nannoperca australis. The sequence continues at coordinate 10,953 of JAVQJD010102304.1, read as the reverse complement.
TGCTGCTGCCCATGTGTCGTAAGTGAGATTATCTGGTGTGTCACTTTGCCACGAGTGAAATGGTAAAACACCGCCAAGGACTCTCAAAGCTGTGGGGCTGTGATGAAAACTTCACAACTGTCATGTCAGTTGTTCATTGTGTTTTCACAGGCAAAGTGTACACATCTCTGAATCTCAGTATCCCAGGGGAATAAAACACCAACTGCTCTCCAACTGTCTTTCCCAATGGCTTCCAACAAAATGAAATCTAATGAGAGACGGCAAACATAATGTGGAGGTAACAAACCAGAGAATGCTAATCTAGATGTTAACCCAAGATGACAAAATGTTCAGTCTGTGAAAAACTGCTTTGGTATATTTACAGCTTTAATATACACTATTTCAGATCTGATTTCCCCAAATGTGACAATATCTCAAGTATTGTTTGTGGCATAATTTCAACATCTATCCAATGTCAAATTGCCAACTAAAAGGGAGTGATAGTGAACTAGTGTTTAAGGGTAAAACAGGTCGCATTTTTAAACATTTGCCACAGATTGTATCAGTTTAATAACAAAACAGACAAGTCCCCAGTCGACATTTGTCACCTCCACATAAATGTGACTTCTTTGATATCTCCACAACTCTTTCTCTGCTTAAAGGCTTAAGGTGAGGTTTAGTGGGAACAACACCTTGGGCACCACCGCTTATCTCACTTCTGTGGTAACTTTTGCACAAAGCTGGGCACGGTTGAAATCTAATAAGATTATAGTATTTAATCAGAAACCTGTCCTGATTGTAATTATTAAAGTAAACGATGCCAGTATCTGATTCATGTGGCCATTGTAAAATTCCAAAGCTAATGCGGAATTGCCTCTGAAATCTGTGGCTCCAGTGAGCAAAAACCAACATGAGGTGGTTTTATGCTTGTGCACGCATCTGCATTATTTATGAATACAAAACATACAAAGCCTCCTTGCTTCATCTTGGGATTTTCTGCAACCAGCTAACCGATCAGGTTGCCTGAAATTGTTTCTCTTGGCAAAAATATTCTGCAGAAGCCACTTGTTTTCTGTGTGTCAGCTGCAGTTCTCATTATGCTATTATATTTGTGAGGGTGTACACGACACGTCTCTGTGACCTCCAGTAGATGCTGTGGACCTGGTTTTGCAGCTTTGCACTTCCACTGAAATATAATCTGTTTTTCATTTTTTGACTAATCACACAGTTAATCTAGATTAATGTCACAGTCTTCTTCTCTACTTAATTCCACACCATTTTTTGCTGGTTGGTAATATTTGTATTACTGTTTACTAAGGCTGTGCTCCGCTTTGTCCATCACACATCTCAATTCAACATGTGTTTAAGAAATGTGTAAAAACTGCTTAAAAGAACCTTGGACTGAACTAATATGAAAGTATGAAGTCATTATTTTACACCCACTTTTCTAGTGACATAATTGGTAGAAATTCATGGCAGTACATTATTGAAAAGATGTTGGTATTTTGCTGAACATCTTTCATTATAGCAATGAGTCAGATGGTTTAAGAAACACAGAGCCAAGCAATGGCCTCTGGATTCCCATCAGTCAGAATGACTCAGACCCAAACACACTGCTCTTTCTGTTATTGCATTTTAGAAAATAAGGCAAAATGAATAACCATGTCATCTCAGTATACCAACGAGCCGGCAGCTAGATAATTGTATTACAGCCAATGAAATGTGGCTGTACTCTGCCTGTCTGTCTGTGTGGCTCTCTCATGCTGTGAGGCACTCTTTCTTTGTATCTCTGTCTCATTCTTTACCTCCTCTGGTTTTTCAAGCTAAGCAGGCATTTTGGTCAAATTAATTTGTGAATATAAAATCCATTTGCAATGGAAACCAATCATGAGGAGAAGTCGACAGTGAAGGCCGTCATGCTGCAGGCTGCCATTTAGAGCTGGTGCCCTGGGAGGTGAACGTAGAGGATAGGTGGTTAGTAACAAGCCATGGAAATCCTGCCTAACGAGCTGGGCCGTGTCCTTACTGTCACACATGGCATCTATTCCACCTCCAAATACTGTATCTCCAAAATATCTACAGTGCATGGCTTATGTACATTTGTTTATGTATCTATTAAGGGCTGTGCATATTAATAACATTTTTAATTATCAACATTTTGACCAAAGGCTTGTTACCATGCCCATAAAATCCCCCCAAAATTAGGAAATATCAGAATCATGGGTAGTGGGCTATAAGAGATTGTCAAAAACATAATGATGTTCTGTTGTTCACTGTAGAACTAATTTGTCTTACATTGCAAACAAGGCAAGACAGCTTTTTGTAGATAATGCAGTGGAAACTGAATTGTTTCCACTCTGCAAATGGTGCCTAGACTGTCAATTTGTATTTTTTATATTTTAAAAAAGAAAGAAAAATAGAATTTGTTCTAATATTCACTCTTCCAGTTTAACAGAGGTCAGAGGTAAAGGTCAGCTACAGGATTGTGTCTTCTGAGCCAGCAGGGGCTCGTTGCGTTAATGAAGGACACTTCAGTGGACATGCTCCTCTCCTTGACTCAAGAGATTTAACCTGGATTAAAGCATCTCTGCTGATTAGGCCAATCCAAGCCTACATTTCAAGGACTCTTAATGGAATTCCCCAACATTTGGGGAAATTTACTTATTTGCCGTTCTACCCTAGAATTAGAAAAGTACATACCAATTTTGTATCTGTGTGTTCACTACAGAGAAAGCACTGTGACTTATTAAGCCTAGTTTAGCACAATGGAACCAGTGGGGCTGCATGCCTTCCTTGTTGTTGTGTTTTGTTCACATCTGCCACATTGTGAGTCCAAATATTATCAGGAGTACCAAAGTGTGGCCTTTAAATATGGATACATGGTATTATCTTCTTGGCTCTACTCAAAGATCTTGATTTGATTCAACATTGTCATTGTTTGGACAGTTATCTGTGGGTAAAGCATACCAAGCAACAAGTCAGACTCAGACATGCAAGGTGCACCCTGAGCAGTTGTTTGTGACTGTGTTCATTTTACTTGTATCTCGCAATCTAAGCCCGTCACAGATTAACAGAAACACATTTACCTAGCTGATTGATGTTAGCTACAGAGCCTTATTTTTTGTTTCTCTGGACTTTACTAGCAATATTGCACATAAACCTGTACACACTATAAACAACTTATTCAGAACCCTGTTGCTATTAAAGCTCTGCTATATCTCCACAAAGCAGCCAAACTGAGCCACCATGATGATAATGTCTTTAGTCAAGAGTCACAGTGGTTGGCTACAGCTCGTCTTGAGGACAGGAATACTCCTTATCTAGCCCCCAGCTGGTAGCACCAACGTAATGATATCATCTGCTATGAATAAGGCTGGACGTGGATAACAAGGATTTGTTATGGGCTGCACAGCGTACAACTCGGATGATGAAACTATTTTAAAAACCCACTTATACCTGCTTATAAATATACTGTGGGCTGTGGTGTCTGTGGGGTGGAAGTAATTCACAAATCAAGATGAGGATTGCATACAGAGCTCAAATAAGAGTTACAGGCTTCAGACAGATGAGAACGATACAGTCTATCTATTGCATCAGTAAGACTGCAATTTTCAATTCTCTGTAAGTTCCATATTTATTAAAGATAAAAGCCAAGTCATTGCATGTCTGACAGGCTATTGATATATGCTGTAAATTCCATTTTCAATCATGATCCATAAATACACATTATCTAAAGTACCACACCACATTTTGGCATTAACACAAACAGTGGGTCTAATTCATCATTTTTTTTCTTGTTATCGCTTGCTGGTCAGTCTCATTTTGCTCTTCTATGGAAAATACTGTATATTGTATAGGGCATTTGAAATAAATAATTTATTATAAAACATTGGTTCAATTACAGTAAATAATGAGATCATCAACAAATGTATATATTTCAATAGTGACCATTATTCCAAATACTTACTTTTTCCAAATAATGGCATTGGCAAGTGCGGAGATGTCCTCTTTGAGTTTTCCAGCTCCTAAATATTTGCAATGCAATTAAACTTTCCCAGTCATTTATTTTGTTTGAATGGCCATCTGAAATGCAATTACAATACATTTACATTTAAAGCAGCCTTAAACCACAATAAAACATGGCCCTGCACTACATCCATGCAGTAATTCAGATAGAAATGTCTATGACATAAAAACATCAGTCTTGGAGGAACTTTAGAGGAGTTTTGGCTAAGTTGGCAGATCTGTTGGTCGGTTGCTACTGTGTCTTGGATTGCATGAACGTACACAACTACTGTTGTTATCAAGTGACTGACAGCTAATTATTTGGTTTTATAGGTGCAGCAAAATAAGTGAGTTTAAAAGAAAACAGAAGATCTCTGGTTCTAAACCCTACCCCCTATTTGTCAGACGCTGTTGATTAACATCCCGACAACCAAACTAATGATTTTACTGCTCTTTATTAATGTTAATAGGAGTGACATTTGCATCACTGATGTTTCTTAGAGAAATACAAATCAGTTTATTTGTTTGAAGCCAAACCAATCGTATATGTGTTATTTTTTTCTTTTTCATTATTATTCCATGAAACTCAATTGCACTGTTCCAACAAGAATCCAGTGTAGGCCGATTGAAATGAAACAGAAAGATCCTTTAAGCCCATTCAACCACATCACTGTTTTCTACTAACCCCACTTTATCTCAGTCCAGGCCTCCCCTAATCCGCAGCATTAAATTCCCATCTCTTTACATTCAAATATCACAGTATTCTCAGCCTGTAATCTGATATGAAATTGTCTAATAAAGGCCTCCAGAAGGTTGGGAAATGGCCTGGGATGTGGCTTTGCTCCAATGCAGCATCTATTTCTGTGTTTGCTTTTTCTTTTTTCACTCTCATTCTCTCGGTCCTTTCCTCATATTTTAGTAGTCCTGGTCTGGGTCAGTCTGTCCCTCGCCCAAACAAATAATTGGGAAGCTAAAAGCGCACATGGGCCCATAGGATATCCAAGAGTCTTCTAAACAAAATCAAATGTCAGCTTGTGTCTGGCGTCCTTGCTGCTGTTCTGTAGTCATGACGGTTCATTATTCCCTTTCAAACCTACAGAGAAATGTCTTCATCCTAATCCCCTCATGTGGCTAAAAACTTGAATTATTATTGGATGTGTGTGCATTTTAGATGGCTTCTTCTCATAATAAAATTCTGTGGAGTCATAAAGCTTAGTCCTAAGAGTGGTCGACTATGGCAGTAGACCTCTGTACCCTTCCCTGCTTCCTTCTCCTGCTTTCTCCCAGCAACTTCTTTTAAATTCCCTCACAAGACGTGTAAATGAAAGTATGCATCTTCAAGCTGTCTGCTCCCATTTATTGCTGCACCCCCACTGTTTTGAGATCCCTTGAGCGTTTGTGCAGTCGCTTATAGCTCGAAGGTCACGGGACTTCAAACATCTGTAGCATCTTATTCAGCGATAACACGATGAAACCGAATGCATTGCGTTCACTGTTTAACATGAAATGTTTGTTGTATATGTATTTTTTGTTGAATCAGTATTAGGGGAACCCTCTTGCCTTGAATAACCCAGCTTGGTGCACAACAAGCAAAGTCAAAATGCAGAAAAGGACTGCTTTTGGTATCTAGATACAAACAAAAAGTGTTAACATCTTAGCTATAGTTTTAAGCATCCCTATTGGTCTCATTAATTTGTATCCTGCCAGTGGGTTATGAGACAAGCATGAATCCCCGTTTGTTATGCCCCGCTACAATTCGTTGGCCTCAAGAGTTCTGCCCTATGGAATATTATCCTCTGACAAAAACCCTGTTTCCCAGAAGGCTTGTGTTACTGACACGTCCAGACTCTGAAAAGACTCTTGTTAACAACAGCTGTAAAGTGAACTTGTTCTATTCTGTTGCTCTTTCTCAAATTTAATCTCTCTCTTTTTCTCTTGCTTCCATTTCTGATTCTATTACTGTCTCATAGTTTCTCTTGTGCATGGGGGAGGATCCCGAATTAATTAAAAGAAAAAGACTTTGAAGTTGGATACTTGGCCTCAGGGCATTCTGTTCCATTTTTGTTTTGGCGGCTGTTGAATTTTTGTTGTTACATCGTCATAACGACCCAGAGATTAAGCTACTGGACAATATCATGTAATTAGGCAACTGATGCAGCGCAGCATGAAAACACAGCAATTTTGAATTTTGTGTTTTTCCCTATAGCCAAGCACTTATTAATTTTTGGGAGAAATTCTTCTCCTGTCCTATATGTGGAACACTTCTCTTACGTCTTTCTTCTCTTACAATCTCTTATCTTTTTTTGTGATTAAATTCTTGAATTTGAATTTGACCTCAGATAATTCTGTGTAATTTCATGGTTTATCAGTAAAATGAATCAAACTACAGTTGCAGAATCTGTGAACAGTAATGACTAGATATTAAACAGTGACAGCAGTCTCAAACTTGACTTTTGTGTTCAGTATCAAACGCAAGTATCCTGTAAGAAAGGGGGGGTGGGAGGTTATCCCACAATCCTTCTCTCCAGTCTCTGTAGCTACTGTAATATAAATAGGGATCTGTCCTTTTTTGTTACAAAGAGAAAATGGATCATCTGTAAAGGAGAGACACCCAGGAGCCCCTCAACACAATGACTTCATATGAGGGGGTGGTGATCTAACCCAAGATGATCAGCTGTCAGCAGCTGCAGTTGTAACTGTGCCTAGACGGACAGAATAAGGACTGAAGTAGCAAGACACAGAGCGAAGTAGGAGACAGAAAATCAGGTTAGAGGGAGAGGAGATGTACTGTGGAAAATAGAGGACGGTAGAGAATGACAGAAAGACAGATAACAAGGGAAAAGAGAGCCACAGAAGAGACAGAAAACTGAATTAGAGACCAGGCCAGACTGGAGCTACTATGCCAAGCTGCCCCTCTCAGCACGGGACTCATGCCTATTTCCATCCCATCAACCCCCTCCATCTCTGTCCCACTCTCTGTTCACTCTCATGACGTGCCACATCCAAAGCTGAATCAGTGAATGAATGATATGACCTTATGATAATAACCCTGCCTACCCCTGCATGCCCCATCATGTGCCTAAAGCAACTGGGATGCAATTCGTCACCCATTTCTGCTCGACTATTTTTTCCTCCTTCCATTATAACATGTTGTCTTCCTGCTTTCCCTTGTCTTATTCCACCCTTCTTTCACTCCTCTGTTTAGTTCAATCTCCTTTCTCTCTCTGTAATTGTCCTTTTTGTATTTATCTCCTTGATTTCTCACTTTCCATGCCAGTAAACATATAGTTGGAACAGTCGATATGATAGTCGATGAAAATATAGTGCTAAAATGAATGCTGGTTGTCGATAGAAATAAGGTTTTAACTTTTAACTTTAAACTTTTAAAGTAAAAACTTCTTTCATATCTAAATTATATTTCTGAAAAAAATAACCCAAAATACCTCAATTACAAAACATTCTGACATGGGTTACACAGCATTATTGGATATTTCCCACTCATTCTAAATTGCATGAATACTATTAACTCTGAAACATATGTATATTTACTGTATATAGATTTAAAACAATGTTACCTACATTTACAAAGGAGTGACAGTTAAGTTAAATAGATTGTTTGGCTCCCTAAAAATAAAGTTATGTTGCAGCTCATGACGCCACAGTGACTTCCTGTCTACATAGTAGTTTGCTTTTGTTTGGATGGCGCTGTAGATATTTCCTAGCAACATATTTCCACATTACTAGCTATAAAATTACTCTTTATTAGTTAAGACATGAAGTTTAATTGTGCAGCCTGGTTTGTTAAATCAGTAGTTTGAAACTAGCTGGTAGTTACAAAGAACTAAGGAAAGGCTTTACACACAAACTTAGTGATGGATTAACGAATAACTGGTGCAACACAATGTTGATGTCTTCTAAAGCTCCAAACCGTTGCCATAGCTGCTCTGATAATGATGTTGACAGAATAAGCCTTTGTGTCATATAATAAAAATGTTATCCTGGTCTGGGTTGACATTTAATTCTGCCACCTCCCGCATGCCACCATCTACCCAATACTTGTTGGCACCTTCTCCCTCCCATCACATCCTGTTCTGCCTCATTCCTCTGTTTATCCGTATTTCTCTCTGCTCTCGCGCTCTATCTCTGGTTCTAGCCGTCTTTGATGTCTGTTTTGTGTTTTAATGAGTTTGTTGTTGACTGCTCCTCTGCTTCCCCCCCCCTCTCTCTGCCACTTGTCCTGCCTGCTGGGTTGAAGCCACGGGAGTGCCAACATAAGTCAAGCAGATCCTTGTCTACACACACACACACAACATAGTTTGTGTAATCACTTATGTATATATATATACACACACAAAGGTTTAGTGCCTTTTTTCACCTATAAATACAAGTATTAGCAGATGTCATCTGCATACACAGAGACGTGCGCTCATCATGCATGCTCAGATGTGTTGTAAATGTGTATATGCAGATACACCTGTCGTGTCACACACACAAAGACAGGCATAAACACACACACACACACACACACACACACATGCATCTATGTAGAGGACAGAGGAGTTTGTTTCACTGCAGTCTCATGGGAGGCAGCTGTGTCCTGATGTATTAATCATCTTCGTCTCCAGCTCGCTAATTAATGACCCATCTGTCCCCCCTCACTGATGTTCCACTTCAAACTCCCTCATACAAAAACACACTCACACAGGGCTGCGACACAACAACCAAACGCTTGTTCCAGTGATGTAACTCCAGCACCAGTTTCAGGGAAACAAATATTAACAGACATTCTGAGCCACACTGTCTGATCTGCATTCAAGACTGTAAGAAGAGTGGTTGTGGCAACTTTATCAGGAAGGAGTTCTCCTCTTCAGTTACTGTGCGTTTAGGCGGCAGACGTTGTTCGACCAGGCTTGCCTGTGTGTGTGTGTGTGTTTATGTGTGCACTTATGTGTGTGTGTGTTTGTAGGCTTATCAGGTGAGCCCGGGCAGAGTGTCAGATGCGGTAATGGAGGCTTCAAAGACAAGCGCTGCGGTGAGTTCCCTGGCTGCCTTTTACCAAATCCCCCAACCCACCCCTCCTCCACACCCCTCCTCCCCATCCCTGCTGCGTGGACACACAGAGGCAAACAGACGTACAGACAGACAGATAGATGTACAGACACACAGTCAGAGCCGTGGCCAGGTGCTTGTCCAGCCTTTCTCCCTTTCACTTGCATGAGTGGAGCTACTTCAAACACCCGTCGCTTGTCTGCTGCTTTGTTCTGCTCTCTTTGCAGCTGTGGTTGTTGTTGTTGTTGTTGTTTTGATGCCCATTGTCGCCGCCGCCATAGTTGATTTGCCTCCTTTCGAACGGCAGTGCTATTTCTGGCTCGCTGTTTGCTTTTTTCCATTTTCATCTTTTGTAATGTATATGCATTTGAGTTAGTTTATTGTTTGTGTGTGTGTGTGTGTGTGTGTTTTGTTTTGCATTAGATAAACAGTCACAGTTAAGAGGTAGTAATTGAGTGTTTGATCATCAGAATGGCCAGTGGAGGTTGATTGGTTTCATTTTTCAGGGATTATTTGGTTGTTTTGTGGCTTTAAAGTAAAATATGACACGGTCAGGCAGTTAAATCATCATATAACAGACAATATGTTTGCAAATAAATATGTTATTTAAGCATTTGTAGCTGTTAAACAGCAATGAATTGCATTATGGAATTGAATTCTTACCAGCAACAATAAAAAGTATATCTCGTTCCCAATGATGATTTCAAGGTACTAATGTCATTGTAACCCTGATATTTACTCAGTTATAGAAATAATTAGATAAAAGATTATGAAAATAAAATCAATCAGACATAAGGGTCGAAGTCCAAACAGATTTTAGTTTGAACTTTTTTTCAATACAGAAAACCAACATTGTACAAAGAGACGTCCTTCTATAGTAGAACATGCTTTCATAAAAATATATATTATGCCATTTTACTGCATCGTTTCATGAGCTCCGTCCTGCACCCATTCTGTCATTTTTACCAGGACTATAGCAACCTGTTCTGTTTCCATTTGCTGATCTATTTTAAATGACTGGCTGCCAAACAACAACAGTTATACATCTGTAAAGATTTTTTTTTTGCATGGGTTTCATATGTTATAAAGCAACCATAATCAAACGAAGGATAAAGGCTCCAGATTCCAGATTCATGTAATTATATTTTTTTGTTTAATGAAATAAATGCAATTGCATGTTAAGAAACTATAATAATAAATCAACTAGGTTTTGGCCAGTATCTTACTAGCTGAATGTTTAAAACTTAAAAACTCAATAACATTGTGGTGTTTCTGCATCCATTACATAACCTGTCCGGTCAATGAACACTGACAGCTATATATGCTAATGTGGTTCTACCTGCTCCTTCCTGCTTTTCCCTCCCAACAGCAAACCCTGGAGAACAACCTGACAAACCTGGTGAAGAGGAACAGTGAACTGGAGAACCAAATGGCCAAGCTGATCCAGATCTGTCAACAGGTTGAGGTATCCAACATGTTTTTAGGTCTTTGTATTTGTGTGTTTCGATGTTGGGTGAGTGTCAAGTGATGTCATGTTTAACTGGAAGTGAAAGTTTAAATTAGCCATAGGGGTGTTGTCTTGTTTGTTGCTAATCATCATGGTAGTCGGAGTTCAGGGTCAGCTATAGGAGCTGGGAACACATTTTTCCAGGACTAGAGCCCCAGGTGGTTGGTTGACGTAATTTAGCTCCCCTGCCACACCACTAAAGCTGCTCTGGATTTTAGTTAAAGCCGATGCAGTCCCTCATCCAGCACTATCAATGCGTCAAGCTTCAGAAACAATCTCATGAGAAGCCTGGGTTTCACTTTTTAGTTCCAGTGTAACTCACAACAGAGAAGGCCTTAGCATGGATGAATTCTCTCTCTCTCTCTCTCTCTCTCTCTCTCTCTCTCGCTCGCCGGGGGGGGGGCGGGGGGGGG